>JAHIAM010002783.1:0-85847 GCA_021605205.1 Aegilops longissima
TTAGGAGGTATACCCAACTGTTTTTTGGGTGTCCTATGAAGATGCATTTTATCCGCTTTGGGTTCGAGCTTATCAACCTGAAACTTTTTCACATAAGCAGCCCCAAACCTTTAAGAAATGACAACTTAGGTTTCTAAACCATAATTCATACGGTGTCATCTCAAGCGGAATTACGTGGTGCCCTATTAAAGTGAGTGCGGTTGTCTCTAATGCCTAACCCATAAGCGATAGTGGTAATTCGATGAGAGACATCATAGTACGCACCATATCTTATAGGGTGCAACTATGATGTTCGGACACACCATCACACTATGGTGTTCAGTGGTATTAATTGTGAAACAATTTGCACAATGTCTTAATTGTGTGCCAAAACTCGTAACTCAGATATTCATCTCTATGATCATATCATAGACATTCTATCCTCTTGTCACGAAGATCTTAAACTTCACTCTGAAATTACTTGAACCATTCAATATTTCAGACTTGTGTTTCATCAAGTAAATACACTCAATATCTACTTAAATCATTCGTGAAGTAAGAACATAACGATATTCCTTTGCATGCCTCGGCACTCATTGGACTGCACACATCAAAATGTGTCACTTCAACAAGTTGCTATCTTGTTCCATCTTCTTTGAAACCGAGGCTTTTGGTCATCTTGCCCATGTGGTATGTTTTGCATATCTCAAGTGATTCAAAATCAAGTGAGTCCAAAGCGATCCATCTGCATGGAGTTTCTTCATGCGTATACACCAATAGACATGGTTCGCATGTCTCAAACTTTTCAAAAGCGAGTGAGTCCAAAGATCCATAAACATGGAGCTTCTTCATGCGTTTACACCAATATGACTTACATGGCGATTGCCACAAGTAAGTGGTACTATCATTACTATCTTATATCTTTTGGCATGAAAATGTGTATCACTACGATCGAGATTCAATAAACCATTCCTATTAGGTGCAATACCATTGAAGGTATTATTCAAATAAGCAGAGTAACCATTATTCTCCTTAAATGAATAACCGTATTGCGATAGACATAATCCAATCATGTCTATGCTCAGCATAAACACCAAATGACAATTATTCAGGTTTAATACTAATCTTGATGGTAGAGGGCGTGCGATGTTTGATCACATCAAAATTGGAAACACTTCAACACATATCGTCAGCTCACCTTTAGCTAGTCTCCGTTTATTCCGTAGCTTTTGTTTGAGTTACTAACACTTAGCAACCGAACGGTATCTTAATACCTGGTGCTACTAGGAGTACTAGTAAAGTACACTTTAACATAATGTATATCAATATACTTCTATCGACCTTGCCAGCCTTCTCATCTACCAAGTATCTAGGGTAATCTGCTCGATGGCAGTTCCCTTATTCGAAGCACTTAGTCTCGGGTTTGGGTTCAACCTTGGGTTTCTTCACTAGTGCAGCAGCTGATTTGCCGTTTCATGAAGTATCCTTCTTGCCCTTGCCCTTCTTGAAACTAGTGGTTTCACCAACCATCAACAATTGATGCTCCTTCTTGATTTCTACTTTGCGGTGTCAAACATCGCGAATACTTCAAGGATCATCATATCTATCCCTGATATGTTATAGTTCATCACGAAGCTCTAGCAGCTTGGTGGCAATGACTTTGGAGAAACATCACTATCTCATCGGAAGATCAACTCCCCTCGGTTCAAGTGATTGTTGTACTTGAGACAATCTGAGCACAAGCTCAACGATTGAGCTTTTCTCCCTTAGTTTGCAGGCTAAGATAATCGTCGGAGGTCTTATACCTCTTGGCGTGAGCACGAGCCTGAAATCCTAATTTCAGCCCTTGAAACATCTCATATGTTCCGCAACATTTTGAAAAGCGTCTTTCGTGCCTCAACTCTAAACCGTTTAAGCGAACTATCACGTAGTTATCAAAGCGTGTATGTCGATGTTCACAACATCCAAGCGGCGTTTGGGGTTCATCACACTGGCGGTGCATTAAGGACATAAGCTTTCTCTGTCCGCATAATCGCTACTTTCAACTTTCAACTATATTTTCTCTAGGAACATATCTAAGCAGTGGAACTAAAGCGAGCTTCGACATAATTTGCAAAAGGTCTTTTGACTATGTTCAGGATAATTAAGTTCATCTTATGAACTCCCACTCGAATAGACATCCCTCTAGTCATCTAAGTGATTACATGATCCGAGTCAACTAGGCCGTGTCCGATCATCACGTGAGACGGACTAGTCATCATCGGTGAACATCTTCATGTTGATCGTATCTACTATCGACTCATGCTCGACCTTTCGGTCTCGTGTTCGAGACCATGTGCGTACATGCTAGGCTCGTCAAGTTAACCCTAAGTGTATTGCGTGTGTTCGAGGCCATGTGCGTACATGCTAGGCTCGTCAACACCCATTGTATGTGAGCGTAAGAATCCATCACACCGATCATCACGTGGTGCTTAGAAGCTGAC
This sequence comes from Aegilops longissima, assembly GCA_021605205.1. Classification (NCBI taxonomy): domain Eukaryota; kingdom Viridiplantae; phylum Streptophyta; class Magnoliopsida; order Poales; family Poaceae; genus Aegilops; species Aegilops longissima. Next base: position 2,463 of record JAHIAM010002783.1, read on the forward strand.
GAACTTTAGGAACGGTGCACAGTTAGGGGAGAACACTCCTTGAAATTGTTGTAAGGGATCATCTTATTTACTACCGTCGTTCTAAGTAAACAAGATGCATAAACATGATAAACATCACATGCAATCAAATAGTGACATGATATGGCCAATATCATTTTGCTCCTTTTGATCTCCATCTTCGGGGCTCCATGATCATCATCGTCACCGGCATGACACCATGATCTCCATCATCATGATCTCCATCATCGTGTCTTCATGAAGTTGTCTCGCCAACTATTACTTCTACTACTATGGCTACGGTTAGCAATAAAGTAAAGTAATTACATGGCGTTGTTTAATGACACGCAGGTCATACAATAAATAAAGACAACTCCTATGGCTCCTGCCGGTTGTCATACTCATCGACATGCAAGTCGTGAATCCTATTACAAGAACATGATCAATCTCATACATCACATATCATTCATCACATTCTTCTTGGCCATATCACATCACATAGCATACCCTGCAAAAACAAGTTAGGCGTCCTCTAATTGTTGTTTGCATGTTTTACGTGGCTGCTATGGGTTTCTAGCAAACGTTTCTTACCTCATAAAACCACAGCGTGATATGCCAATTGCTATTTACCCTTCATAAGGACCCTTTTCATCGAATCCGCTTCGACTAAAGTGGGAGAGGCGGCACCGCTAGCCACCTTATGCACCAAGTGCATGTCGATCGGTGGAACCTGTCTCACGAAGAAATGCGTGTAAGGTCGGTCCGAGCCGCTTCATCCCACAATACCGTCGAAACAAGATTGGACTAGTAACGGTAAGCATATTGAACAACATCAACGCCCACAACTACTTTGTGTTCTACTCGTGCAAAGAATCTACATAATAGACCTAGCTCATGATGCCTTTGTTGGGGAGCGTGGCAGAAATTCAAAATTTTCTCGCATCACCAAGATCAATCTATGGAGATTCTAGCAACAAGAGGAAAGGAGAGTGCATCTACATACCCTTGTAGATCGCTAAGCGGAAGCGTTCAAGAGAACGGGGTTGAAGGAGTCGTACTTGTCGTGATCCAAATCACGGAGATCCTAGTGCGAGCGGACGGCACCTCCGTGTTCAACACACGTACAGCCGGTGGCGTCTCCCATGCCTTGATCCAGCAAGGAGAGAGGAGAGGTTGAGGAAGACTCCATCCAGCAGCAAGACAATGGCGTGGTGGTGGTGGAGGAGCGTGGCAATCCCGCAGGGCTTCGCCAAGCACCAAGGGAGAGGAGGAGGAGCAGAGGCAGGGCTGCACCAAGAGGGAGAAAACTCATGTGTGTTGGGCAGCCCAAAACCTCAAGTATATATAGGGGGAAAGGGGGGCTGCGCCCCCTTTAGGGTTTCCCACCCCAATGCGCATGGGCCTTGGGGGGGCTGGTGCCCCTGGCCCATTAAGGCTAGGGCGCCCCCCTACAGCCCATGCTACTGTATTGGACGTGGTGGAACAATTTCCGGACCTCCGGACCCCTCCGAATCCTCGGAACCTTCCGAAGCTTCCGGTACAATACCAAAAACCCGAACTTTTCCCAAACCCGAACAACAACTTTCCATATATAAATCTTTACCTCGGACCATTCCGAACTCCTCGTGACGTCCGGGATCTCATCCGGGACTCGAACAACATTCGGTAACCACATAGAAACTTCCTTTATAACCCTAGCGTCATCGAACCTTAAGTGTGTAGACCCTACGGGTTCGGAGACATGTAGACATGACCGAGGCGTTCTCGGTCAATAACCAACAGCGGGATCTGGATACCCATGTTGGCTCCCACATGTTCCAGGATGATCTCATCGGATGAACCACGATGTCAAGGACTCAATCAATCCCGTATTCAATTCCCTTTGTCTAGCGGTATTGTACTTGCCCGAGATTCGATCGTCGGTATCCCGATACCTTGTTCAATCTCGTTACGGCAAGTCTCTTTACTCGTTCCGTAACACATCATCCCGTGATCAACTCCTTGATCACATTGTGCACATTATGATGATGTCCTACCGAGTGGGCCCAGAGATACCTCTCCGTCACACGGAGTGACAAATCCGATCTCGATTCGTGCCAACCCAGACACTTTCGGAGATACCTGTAGTGCACCTTTATAGTCACCCGATTCGTTGTGACGTTTGGTACACCCAAAGCATTCCTACGGTATCCGGGAGTTACACAATCTCATGGTCTAAGGAAATGATACTTGACATTATAAAAGCTTTAGCATACGAACTACGATCTTTGTGCTAGGCTTAGGATTGGGTCTTGTCCATTACATCATTCTACTAATGATGTGATCCCGTTATCAATGACATCCAATGTCCATGGTCAGGAAACCGTAACCATCTATTGATCAACGAGCTAGTCAACTAGAGGCTTACTAGGGACTTGGTGTTTGTCTATGTATCCACACATGTATCTGAGTTTCCTGTCAATACAATTATAGCATGGATAATAAACGATTATCATGAACAAGGAAATATAATAATAACTAATTTATTATTGCCTCTAGGGCATATTTCCAACACACGTACCCTCGTAGACCGTAAGCGGAACCGTTATGACAACGCGGTTGATGTAGTCGTACGTCTTCACGATCCGACCGATCCAAGTACCGAACGTACGGCACCTCCGAGTTCAGCACACGTTCAGCTCGATGACGATCCCCGGACTCGATCCAGCAAAGTGTCGGGATGAGTTCCACAAGACGACGGCGTGGTAGCGATGATGATGCTCTACGGCGCGCAGGCTTCGCCTAAACTCCGCGACGATATGACCGAGGTGGAATATGGTGGAGGGGGGCACCGCACACGGCTAAGGAACGATCACGAAGATCAACTTGTGTGCTATGGGGTGCCCCCTGCCCTCGTATATAAAGGAGGGAGGGGGAGGTGCGGCCGACCCCCAAGGGGTGCGCCTGGAGGAGTCCTACTCCCACCGGGAGTAGGACTCCCCCCTCTTGCCTTGTTGGAGAAGGAAAGGGGGGAGGGGAAAGAGGAAGGGGGGCCGCCCCCTCTCCTTGTCCTATTAGGACTAGGGGGAGGAAGCCTTGGCTGCCCTGGCCGCCCTCCTCTTCTCCCTCATGGCCCACTAAGGCCCATTATCCCCGGGAGGTTCAGTAACCCCGGTGTTAAGTAAAATCCCGATTTCACCGGAACCATTCCGATATCCAAATATAGGCTTCCAATATATCAATCTTTATGTCTCGACCATTTCAAGACTCCTCATCATGTCCGTGATCACATCCGGGACTCCAAACAAACTTCGGTACATCAAAACTTATAAACTCATAATAAAACTGTCATCGTAGCGTTAAGCGTGCGGACCCTACGGGTTCGAGAACTATGTAGACATGACCTAGAACTATTCTCGATTCGGTAACCAATAGCGGAACCTGGATGCCCATATTGGTTCCTACATATTCTATGAAGATCTTTATCGGTCAAACCGCATAACGACATACGTTGTTCCTTTGTCATCGGTATGTTACTTGCCCAAGATTAGATTGTCGGTATCAATACCTAGTTCAATCTCGTTCTTGGCAAGTCTCTTTACTCGTTCCGTAATACATCATCTCGTAACTAACTTATTAGTTGCAATGCTTGCAAGGCTTATGTGATGTGTATTACCGAGAGGGCCCAGAGATACCTCTCAGACAATCGGAGTGACAAAACCTAATCTCAAATCGCCAACCCAACATGTACCTTTGGAGACACCTGTAGTACTCCTTTATAATCACCCGATTCGTTGTGACGTTTGGTAGCACCAAAGTGTTCCTCCGTAAGCAGGAGTTGCATAATCTCATAGTTACGAGGAACATATATAGGTCATGAAGAAAGCAATAGCAATATACTAAGCGATCAAGTGCTAGGCTAACGGAATGGGTCATGTCAATCACATCATTCTCCTAATGATGTGATACCATTAATCAAATAACAACACATGTCTATGGTTAGGAAACATAACCATCTTTGATTAATGAGCTAGTCAAGTAGAGGCATACTAGTGACTATATGTTTGTCTATGTATTCACACATGTATCATGTTTCCGGTTAATACAATTCTAGCATGAATAATAAACATTTATCATGATATGAGGAAATAAATAATAACTTTATTATTGCCTCTAGGGCATATTTCCTTCAACTGGATCCCGTTTCGAACGTGGCCGGTCGAACACAAGGCCGTTTCCTCCGTTCCGTGGTATGCCAGGCCTCGTTTTCGTTGGCTGTTCCGTCCAAGCCCTCCCGATGAACAGGACGACACATTCCGTTCCGACCCAGCCGGTTGGCTCCCCATGAACACGACGACGCAGTTTCTCCGTTCCGACCCAGCCATGTACACGAGCCCTGGCCGTACGTATGCGCGAGTAAGCGTTCGAGACCCTACTCGTATGTACGTACGTGGCCGTATTTTCTTTCTTGCACACTGGCCGCTGTACGTACATGTACATTCTACGTGCGCGCCTCTACATCGACCAGTATGTACGTACACGTTCGCGACCAGAATGACAATGCTACGTACGCCGACCAGGTGGGTCCCGACCGTCGAGCACTTCCTTACTGCGAAGATGTAGCTGGTGGGTCCCGATGAGCGGGGCGAATCGTTTTTTTCCCGGACGCACTTCCTTGCGTGCGAAGATATAGCTGGTGGGTCCCAGCAGTCAGGGGGAAACATTTTTTCGCGAAATACGGTGGCCCGTCCGGTGGGTCCCTGCTGTCAGGTGGAGGAATAATTATTTTGCGCGTAATAAGGAGGCACTTCCTTGCGGCCGCCATGGACCTAGCTATCAGCCTCTCCACGTACAGTACTCTTCCGATGGAAGTCGTTCCTTGACCACGTTGACCACGCCGCGCCGAGAGCACCAGGGCGGTGGACAACGGCGAGCAGCGAGGCCTAGGAAGGGGACGACGCAGAGCCGGGGAAGACGCGGCAGTGGAAGCCCGCGCGGAGAGGAGTACGAGGGTTCACTGGTTCGGCTGCGGTTTGAGGCTGCCGTCGCCACAGGGCCTGACCAGTGGTGGGAATAGTAGGGGGCGGTGAGGCCTCCGCGGCTGCACAGTCGACCACGGGAGGCAGGAGCATGCGACACGACTGGCGCTGCTTTGGGCGGCTGGAGTAAGAAGACCAGAGGTTGAAGAAGCACTACGGCCGTTGGATGGACATCGTACAGTAACTGGAGCTAGAATCGTTCATATTGACTAAGTTGACAAAGCACTCCATCCCCCTCAACTTAGTAGGCCCACAAGTCTGCCTCCCACCAAGGTGGGTCCCAACTAGCAGGGGGAGTATTCATTTTTTTGTGCGTAATAAGGAGGCACTTCCGGTGGGTCCAAGCTCACAGCGGGGGGAACATTTTTTTTGCGAAATACGGTGGCCTGTCCGGTGGGTCCCAGCAGTCAGGGGGAAACTTTTTTCTCCAAATACGACGGCCCGTCCGGTGGGTCCCTGCTGTCAGGTGGAGGAATAATTATTTTCCGCATAATAAGGAGGCACTTCCTTGTGGCTCTTGTGGACTCATTTGTCGGCTGTCAGCGTCTGATATTTCTCTTCGATGGAAGTCGTTCCTTGACCATATTGACCACGCGCGCCGAGAGCACCAGGCGGTGGACAACGGCGAGCGGCGAGGCCTAGGAAGGGGACGACGGAGCCGGGAAAACGCGGCGGTGGAAGCCAGCGGAGAGAATCGAGGTTCACTGGTTCGGCTACGGTGTGAGGCTGCCATCGCCGCAGAATAACACAGGGTGTGGGTGAGTGGAGGGATGGCCTGGCCAGCGGTGGGAGTAGTAGGGCAGGGTGAGGCCTGCGCGGCAGCACAGCCGGCCACGAAAGGCAGGAGCAGGCGGCACGACCGGCGCTGCTTTGGGCGGCTGGAGCAAGAAGACTAGAGGTTGAATAAACACTACAACCGTTGGATGGACATCGTACGGTCACTGGAGCTAGAATCGTTCATATTGACTAAGTTGACAAAGCCCTTGGTACGCGTCAACTTAGTAGGCCTGAGTCGGCTTCCAAGCAGTGCGCCCGGATGTCGGGGAGGAATCATTTTTTGGACAGGTGAAGATAGAATATCCGAGGTTGAAGAAGAAGCACGGCATCCGTTGGATGGACATCCAACGGCCACTGCTGCTAGAACCGTGTGTTGACTATAATAAGTTGACCAAGCCTTGCATACGCGTCAACTTATTTTTTTAGGGGACGCGTCAACTTAGTAGGCCCACAAGTGTGTGACAGAGAACTTATAGCCCATTTGCGATTTGTAAGAATGTACAACCCATTTTTGAATTTTAATGGAATTTACTACAGCCCATTTACAATTTGTTAAAAGTACAACCCATTTTCTAGCTAGGACAACGATTAATAATTTCAACCAACCGTTCAAGACAGAATTCAATAAAATTTACCACATTTTGATGGGATCCGAAATATTTTTATCCCGAAATTTCTAGTCAGATTAAATATAAATTTGTATTATGTAAAAATATAATGAAACATTATGCGTGCAAAAATTAAAAATTAAGATTTTCAAAATCCATAAATAATATTTTATAAACTAATTTCGTGCTTGGTGCATTTTTGTAGTTACTGCCCAGTTTTTATAATTACATCCCATTTATTAGTTTTTATAGCCCATTTTCCTGTTAAGCCTAATGCATCCCTCCTAGGAAAGATTTGCAGCCCAGCGGGGCGGAGGATAACAAGTTGACCTTGCCTGGGTATTCCTCAAAAAAAGTATAGCTGGGCTAGCCATTTTCATCTTGAAAAAAATTAATATCTGGGCTGGATATCTGTCCTGGGCTAGACGAGCCACAGCCAGCCCAGTTAATACCCTGATCTCCTCTGAACAACAACGAAAACATCGCCAAGAAAAACTTTGCAGTGCTCACGCCTCAAAAACACAAATACTGCTCGAGCTGCTTGGTCCCAGCTGTCGGCCGCACCTTGTGCAATTCTCTTGTTTATATTGACTACATAGGTTGAAAATGGTGTGGGACCGTGATGTCAGGAAACCAGGAGGAAGCAAAATAATAATAATATAGTTGTACATAATAAGGAGGCACTTGCGTACGTACGGCTATGGCCCTAGTGGGTCCCCACTATCATCCAGTCAAAATAAAGTCATCTCCTGAATCATCATGTTCATTGACCATGTTAACAATGCTCGGCGCCACGGCGAGCGCAACAACTCGAAGGACGACGGAGAGAGCCTCGCGGGCCCTACGGATGGTCTAATACAGCGCCCGCAGCTCAGTCAGGAAGCTAGGATCATTGGACACCTATGAGCACCTTCGAGAGACTGAGACGGCATGAAACGGTAAGGCCGCGCTTGGGAGCTCTGGTTTATTTCGCACCTGTATTAAGATACAAGTGTAATTTACTCGTCATCGGAAAGAACGCATAAAATACAGGCGTAATGAAATCGAGGGCCCGAGGTCTGTAAGTAAAACTGGCGGGTTACGCGTGTAATTTGAGAGACCGGTGTATAGTTTACTAGTGGAAATCGACCAACCAATCGCTTCGCCCGAGACCGTCTGCTTTTATTTACAAGCGTAAGTTTAAAAGCGATTTTGGTTGGAAAACGACGATCCAATCACGGCCTAATATGATGAGTTGGTCAGAAGATCATATGGTTTCACGTCTAACCTACCCGACTTGTCGTATAGGCTATGAATGAAACATAAGACGATGAACTTCTTAAGCACGGAAACAATAGAAGAGGATGATCTTCCTAACAAGCAAATCACTGGCATTAGATGGACATGCAAAACAATACGAAGCATTATTCTCAGGAGGGACGGTGAACAGCTCGTGATGCCGCATGCCACAACATTCCAAGCTCAACTTTGCAATCAAACACAAGGCTTGGCATTACATAGATAATATTCAGAACAAACTCTTCAAATATCTTACATAAGTCAACATTCATGTGACTATGCATCTCAGCAGAGTAAATATTTACTTCTGAACAAAAGACATGAATAGGAAAAAACGATTGACGTTTCTCACAGCAAAGGGCATCCCACTCAAAAATATCAAATGCATGTCTTGTGGCTAACATCAATGAGCAAAAATTGACAAGGTTTTCCAATTCCAATATATTAAACTAATGTCAACTTTGACAAGCTTTTCCCATTCAAAATATGTAATGCCTATGATTGTGGAACGGGCAGGGTTTGTCATCAGTTTGTCATCTGATAGTTCGGTGGCTCAAGGTGACGACGAATGATTAGAGAACCATTCGATGTATTGTGCATGATGAAGTATTATGGAGGACACGGACCATCTGACATTTTCTGCAGTTCCACTAAAATCAAGCTGAGCATCCCTGTGGATTTCGTATTTATATGCTGCCAGAAAACAAAGACACATAAGCACACACATGAATATTGGCCCCAGTGTCAACCCACCAATCAGTGGACTAACAAACTGAAAGTACGGTAAACAGATTACCATACCCAGATGCCCCATCATTGTTGCTTAGAGTGACATTGACAGACTTGGAGTCCTGTCCTGGCTTCTTGGTACTTGTTTGGGCACTTGTTTGCCCAGTGTTCCTCCGAACCACAACTAAAGCAGCCATCTCTCCTTTTTTCTTTATTCTTACCCTTCTTAATGGCCGACGCTGGCAGCACCATTCAAACATATAGTCCGGTGGCTCAAGGTGACGATGAATGATTAGAGAACCATTCGATGTATTGTGCATGATGAAGTATTATGGAGGACACAAACCATCTAGACATTTTGTGTAGTTCCACTAAAATCAAGCTGAGCATCCCTGTGGATATCGTATTTATATGCTGCAAGAAAACAAAGACACAGCAGCACACACATGAATATTGGCCCCAGTGTCAACACACCAATCGGTGGACTAACAAACTGAAAGTACGGTAAACAGATTACCATACCCCGATGCCCCATCATTGTTGCTTAGAATGACATTGACAGATTTGGAGTCCTTTCCTGGCTTCCTGTACTTGTTTGGGAACTTTTTGCCCAGTGCACTCCACGTATTGTAGAGTTTCCTATGCTCCCTGCAGACTAGTCATGTCACCAGCGTCTACTAATACTCTGTAAAGCTTCTCGATCATTCCTTGTGTAATGTAGCGCAAACAGTGACTGCTTCTTTCTGCAAAGTGGTAAGACCAACTAGACCCACTAATGCAGTAGTTTGCCTTAGACACATTGGCTCCTTTTGTGCAGTTCAACTAAAATCAAAGTCGGAATAAAACCGAGCTTTAATTTTGATATCCCTGTAAGCAACAAAAGGTATAAGGGAAACAATTACTGAGAAATAACGGTTGATGACTTGTACTCCCATAAGAAAAACATCTACTGATCTACCTTATCTTAATGGGAAACAAAGCAGGAGAGTAGCAATTCTCAATCAGTGTGATTCATTCATATTAACTGAGACATTATCTTAACAATGCCTTGTTTCAACATGTATAAAGAACGACAAAGCAGAAAAGTATCATTCCTAAAACAATGCGACTGATTCATTTTAACAGAGACATTATCTTAACAATACCTTGGTTAAACATGTAGAAAGAACTACAAAGCAGGATAGTACCATTTGTAAAACACTGTAACTGATATATAATAACAGAGACATTATCTGAACAATACAATTCTTAAACATGTACTCCGGCCGATCCCTAACAGAAATGGTACCCCCGCCGATCCCTAACAAGTGTTGCTGTTTTGAACTAAGATTCAGTAGTTAATTCTGAGGAAAGTCGGTACTGACCTTTCAAGACCAAGATTTGAAACAACTCGTGAGGAAGATTTGAGAGAGATCTCAACACATATATGGAAATCCGGTCTCATTTTGTGCAGTTCCACCAAAATGAAGCGAAGCAAAATGTCGCAATAGCAACAAGTTGAATAGATATCCCTGTTTTAACAGAGGCAAAAAGGGAATCAATTACTGGCCAATAAAGGAGGATGAAACATGCGGCCACAAAAATGATAATCCCGCCAATCCCTAACAAGTGTTGCAGTTTTGAAATAAGATTCAGTAGTTAATTCTGAGAGTGGCATTGCTTAATTTTACCAGCGGTATTATATTAACAAAAAGCATAAACAGTTCCAGGGGAGAGTGGGCGCAACAACAACATGTGCTTCCATCTACTTATAAAGGGGGTGATGCAGAGTTTGTTGTAACAAAGCAACAAGCATAATGTCTGGGTTGGTCCCATTTTTGTTCACTACTTATTAGGAAAAGACAGCAATACAATAGCTTCAATTCAACATTTATTTAAAAAAGTACCAATACAAGTAGCACATCATCTCAAAACACACTGCACGATCATGTGGATGAAGGCAAGTACCAACCTGTCATGATGCACACAAGATCACGTACGAATCTGCCAACACGGATAGGAAATCCAATCTCGTTTTGTGCAGTTACTCTGAAATCAAGTAAAGTCACCGGTGTGACATTTAAGTTTTCTGTAGCAACAAGTTGAACAGATATCCCTGATTTAACAGAGGCAAAAAAGGAAACAATTACTGCCAATAAAGCAGGATGAAACATGCGGCCACAAAAAGAAGCATCTACCTTATCTTAATGGAAAATAAAGTATAGGACAGTAGCATTTCTAAAACGGTTGCATTGATTCATATTAACAGAGAAATTCTCTTAAAATAGTTCAGTAGTTAATTCTGAGAGTGGCATTGCTTAAAATACAATAGCTTCAATTCAACATTTATTTAAAACAATACCAATACAAGTAGCACAACATCTCAAAACACACTGCACGATCATGTGGATGGGACATGGGACATGCCAGCACCATGTGCGTCCACACGTATAAATGGGTGATGCAGAGTATGTAGCCAAGCAACATACCTACGTTGGTCCCATATTTGTTCTCTTTGAAACTTTTTCCGTTGTGAGGGCAGCAAATCTAGTCCTGCACAAACTACCCGACCCCCCAGTTTCTTTCCCTTTTCAACAAAGAGTTCGGTTCCTTACAGATGTGTGTACTGGGTTACCCCCCTTTTCCCTTTTCGACCAACAAAGCGGCTGGATAGCTAGTCTATACTACTTTCCCTCCCTCCTTTCCTCATTGAACCACGTCCTAGATTCATGCTCCACCCCACCGCACCCTTCTTTCCTCTTTGAACCAAGACCTAGATTCGACTACAGAATCGAAAAAGATCAGCATGCAGCTAGATCAATGACAGTTTCAAAGAAACTTATACCTTAGGGTCGTCGGGATGTGGCAAGGCGTGCGGCAGGAGGTCGGATCTGCCCACACTACGTATGTCAGCGATGAAGAAGGGGTCGGTGGCCCTCCCGCATAGGCGCTGGGTGAAAGAGAAAACCGCAGCCGACAGTGGATTGCCTTCCTCGCCGAAGGCGATAGAGTGAACGCTGCACCTCCTCCCCTTCCCGGTGCGACGGGATTCGGACGCCTCCTTCGCCAGCTGTGAGGGGGGGTGAGAGAGACAGAGTTCACGATGCAGTCTTGTTTAGATCTGGTGAAGAGGGTGAGAGACAGTGAATATAGCAAACCCTAGCAAAGGAACGCTGAGCCTCCAGCATATATATATATATATATATATAGTGCGGCGAGAGTGTGGAGAGTGCAAACCCTTGCGAACAAGCGGTGAGGCTCCAGCTTATATATATATACTATAGTACGGACTGAGCTCCGGCGCCTTAACTGCACCTGCTTTTGGCTGTATGACAAGTGGGCCAGCCACATTTTGGGCCCACCTGTCATAAACCCAAAGGCAGGTGCACTAAAGTCAATGAAGCTGCGTCCATATAGTACTCATGTATACGACTAATATATAGTGGAGTGGTTTTCTTATTCTCTCCATAACAATCATTTTAAATTGTGTAAGTACGAAACGAAACTCTTTATTTAATGTACCAGTGAATAAAACTACTACTCCCTCTGTTCCTAAATATTTGTTTTTCTAGAGGTTTCAACAAATGACTACATACAGAGCAAAACGAGTGAATCTACACTGAAAAAATGTCTATATACATCCGTATGTGGTAGCCCATTGCAAACCACTTGAAAGACAAATATTTAGAAATGGATGGAGTACTTCTGATGAAGTAACGATCCACGCGTCCTGGTCGCACTTCCTGTCCTTCACGTGCGGTACACTACCCTCCCTTAAGTGAACAACCACACATGCGCCAAATTATCGGAAACGTGTGAGAGTGTGTACAAATAAAGAATTTTAATTTTGATTGTCGGAAAGGATTGAGAGTATGTACAGTTTGCCCTCTCTAATAATTATGGTTTGTTGTGTTCGGCCTAGACTTGGTCAAACTTTACAAAGTTTGACTTCAATCAAATATAATATGCGGAGTAAATAAATATGGAGGGCTACTACGTCCATCCGGGTTTTTAGTCCACACCATTTTTTAATCGAAGTTAATAGCTGGACAAATAAAATTACAGGGGAGCTGGAGACAAAATTGTGAGAAGGCTTAGAAATCAATACAAAACTTATGCTCTTAGTACCAACGTCGATCCTTCTTCGAGGAAACATTTTGTTCATAGCCAATTGTGTGATAAAATTGCACCAACGTGAAAGACGACTGTGTCTCCAACGCAACCAAGGTGAACTGACGAAGGATATCATCTTTGTGGGTAACAAGCAAAGAGCACTGATGGAAGACAACTTGTTTTTCTATGAAATCGACCAGCTTCACCAGCCGACGCAACCATGAGGCGCAACCATGAGCATCGATAGGTCATCGTGGTGATGCATCATCCATTTGGCATCAAGTTTGGGTGAGGCACCTATGAAGTTCGACAAATCCTCACTGTGGTCTGTTTCTTCTCAGTAGTCAGGCTCGAGGAAGGAAGAACCACGTGGCAGAGGACAGTGAGGCGGAACAACAATGGCCATCCAATTTTGTGCAGTTCCACTAAAATTGAGGAAGACATGCCCGGGTATGGAGATACGCATCGTTGTTTCCAAAAATATAAAAAAGGGATATAGTGTTGTTACTTTGTTTTACAAGATTAACAATGACATCTCAATTGTCAATAAGAATTATGAAACGTACACCAACAAACAGAAGCATCATGATTATAATGATGGGAACTAAACCAGGATACCCGAGAAAAAAACATTTCTTCATTTAACCAGTGATAGTATTAGATTAGCAGCAACAATAGGAGCATATGGACAATGACCGCACAACCACCATGTACTTTTTGTCAAAACGACATGTATACCTCCACCGAGGCATAGATCAGGACAACTTTTCGAGTGGCATTTCCTCTATAATAGTAGGTGATGTTGGACCAGCTGATGAACCCTAGCTACTATACATGGGGAGCTGGGGAGTAGTCGCATAGAAGAAAACCCACATGCAGCGAACTGGGTAGCTGGACTAGTACAAGAAGTTATACCTCAGGTGGGCGAGATGTCGCTTAGGCGGGCGGGCGGGATCTGCCCACACGACGGCAGCGAACAAGGGTGCGGAGGACCTTCGTCCGCGCCAGCGCCAGCTCCGAGAGGACGGTGCGCATAGGCTTCCTCCATCTCTGACGGCGACAACGTCAACGCTGCACCTCCTCACCTCCCGTAGCGGACGGGATTCGGCCGGACCTGTGACCACCGGTTAGGAGAGAGATAGTGTGGACACTGTCATATTGTTTTGATATGGAGAGGGTGAGAGAGCGAGACGCGAGAAACTCTGTCAAACAAGATGCTATAATGGAGTAAAACAATCTCTCCATGGCAGTGGTTTTAAATAGAATACGCGCGTTCCCGGAAAAAAGAAACGAAAACTGGCGGACAATTTTTTAACGTACCAAGAAAAAAAAACTCGATCAAAAACATGCCCCCGCTTCCAGGTCGCGAGAGTCGTCGCACACACACACACAGACATAGACATGCATATCCGTGTTTACGTAAAATTCCATTTCCATCTCCATCTCCATCTCCAATCATATTTGTCCAACTGGCACATTATTTACGTTATTAATTACTAGCACATATGCCCGTGCGTTGCAACGGGAGAGAAAGTTATCATGTCCTTCAGAACATTAACCAGCGCGGCATACCAGCCTATGGACAATGCCACCCAGGGATGGTAGTGGGGTAAATGAGGTGGGCTTCTTCCCGATGGCGCCCAAGGCAGAAGTGCATCAGTGCGGGAGTCGGCTAGTTGACGCGGTAGTTGGTGAAGATGTGATGCCATGTCGTGTGCATGCGCGCACCTTGTATACGTCCACATCCGCTATCTAATGCTATCACCTTGGACATGACTCCTGGACGATTTCATATGTGTAGGTTATCAATGAGAATTTTCATTGAAAAATGAAATTTTTTTGACTGGGAAAAATGAAAATTGTCACGATAATTAGCGCATTTGTCTGTATTTGGACATCTAACGGGAGGTACACGGTAGTATCAATATTGATGGTAGGCCGAGATGTTGCGATTGCATCCACTAAAGCTTGAGTCAAAGGATATATATATAGACCTTCTTTAGAAAAATGTCTTCGGACGCAGTACTACTAATTAGCAATCAATTCGATAAGGGAGGTGTCTGATCACATTACACGCACATGAGATGTCCGCGATGATGCGATTCATGGAGGCAAGGACATATCAGAGATGGATGATTGAGGTTCGGCATGTGCTCCATGAACCCTTGGGGATAGAGTTGGTTTTCCCCATTTTTTTCATTTTTCTTTTTTCAACACTTGTCTACTTTTTTCATGCATAATGTAGATTTCTCTTATACATTTTTATTGCATATGTTTAACCTTTTTTAAATACATGGTTAACATTATTTTAATATAGGTTTCACTGTCTATGTTTTTCCTTACACATATACATTTGTTTGTATATATTAGGAACATTTCTTTATACTCCCTCCGTTCGAATACTTGTCATCAAAATGGATAAAAGGAGATGTATCTAGGCGTATTTTAGTTCTAAATACATCCCTTTTGTCCATTTTGATGACAAGTATTCGACGGAGGGAGTACATGTTTAACATTTTTCAAATAAATAATTACATTTTGTTGAAATAAATGTTTGATGTCTACTTTTTTTCAACACATGTCTACATTTTCTAATACCGTTGTACATACTTTTATACATGTTTAACATTTTCATAATATATGATTAACATCTTTTCATATATATGTTTCAATGTCTAGTTTTTCTACATATTGTACATCTTTTGCATACATATGAAATTCTGATTACACGGGTTATTATTTTAAAAAATACATGGTTAAAATTTCGTGAAATATATATTTTGATGTCCTTTTTCTTACATATTTTAAAACTTCATATACATGTGAAACATATTTATGTATGTTTGACATTTTCTTCAGATACATGTTTTGATCATTATTTTTCATACACACTGTACATTTTTCTTATACATCAAAAATATTTTTATACATGTTTAACATTTTTTAAATACATGATTTTTTTTAAAGTGCGGTGAATACTTTACAAACCTAAATAGGAAAAAATAAATTGAAAAAAAAGAGAAAAAATAGAAACAGAAAGTAGAAACAAAAGAATAAAAATATGTGGGACGTCATACTTTCAAATGGGCCGGCCCACAAAACTGTGGCCTGCAGCGAGGCGAGCTTCCGTGGGCATCAGTAATAGTGAAACTTCCGCCTCCCCACCAAATACAGTAGGTTGGCCTGATGGTATTGCACGTTTGACTCTATCTAGGAGACCTCGGTTCAAGTACGAAACACTTATATGACAAAAAAAGTGGAGAAACGCTCCTTCCTTTAATATTAGGTAAAGATGTATGCGGCAATATTAACATACATCATCTCTTGTTTGCGGGCGTCCGGACCGCTGCCACGGCCGATCCTGAGCAACCCGAACCCTCTTCATCACCCGCCCGTGCTTCCCGCTTGAAAGCGGTCTCAGAGCGACCAGACCGAATGGATTAAGTCTCTCGTGCTCGGTGTCATCCTGGATCGAATGTCGACACCACGATGCTTGAAGGATTTATAGCAGAGTAGCAATCACACACTTATTACATCGTTGTCCACAAGGGAACTTAATACAATAATATGGCTTAAGGCCATCTAATAATAACAGCGGAAGGCTTGGAAGATAAGCGAGTCCATCAACTCCAACGGCATCACTGAGTATAGAACCACGACCTAACACCTTACTCGTAAATGCGAAAAGTCTGCATAGCGTGAAAATTGCAGCCCAAAGCGGGTCAGCACATGGAATATCTTGGCAATGTAACACATAAGAGCAATGAAGGAATAATTCTATACTACATGCATATATGGCTGGTGGTAAGGCTCTCGGTTACATTTGCATAAAGCTGATTTTCCCTACATCAAAGGAATAATTTTATTTAACTATCATGGTGGTTGTTAAACATTGAGAATGGTTGTGACATCCTCAATCCCAATTAAAAGTACTCATCAAAATCCCAATAACTTTTATTAGAAGTAACATGTTGAGATTCACATGATATTCAATTACCAGATACTCAAATTGTCCATAACGGGGACACGACTAATCATGATTAGTTTATACACTCTGCAGAGGTTTGCGCACTTTTCCCCACAAGACTCGATCGCCTCCGCTTGGTTCTCGCACTACATGGTGTTTGAGAAGCGGATGGCCGAGACATAGTCTTTCGAAGCGCTAGCACCTTACATGTGGGTAGACCGTACCAACCTACATCCCCTACATCAGCTAGCCTACCCGTAAGAGTTCGCACAACTTAGTCAACTCATGAGCCCATAATTGGCTTGTGGCTGCACACGGAAGTTTCGGTTTGAATAATCTTATGATCCCTTGGAGCACAGGTGGCGGTCCGAAGAAATCTGAGCAAGTCTGATGGAAACCAGGTGCCTCAATCCACCCAGATGTGTGTTAGGTTGCCACCTTAGATAAACCATTAATTACAATCTCACATCTGTCATGGATATTCACTCACCCAATCCACGTCTACTAGCATAGCATGGCATAATAGGCAAGCGAGAAGTAACTCCCAAAGGTTCATAAGTAAAACAGTAATAGGTACTACCTCAATCTACTTCCCAATCCCACAATTTAATTAGATCCTAACCATGCAAGTGTTTGAGGTTTGATCTAATGCAATAAAAGCTGGGTAGTAGAAAAGGTATGATCAAGTGTTACTTGCCTTGCGATGATCCATGAGACCTAGAGATTGAAGTAACAAGCGGCGCACTCCGGTGATCTAACGAGACAAACAACAAGCATACAATAAGTACTCATCTAATGCAGGAAATCTCGAATAAAAGATCTAACCAAAGAGTTCAACTTAAGAACCCTGGTTGCAAAAGAATCGAATCAAAATAAGACATCGAAAGTGAAACTCGAGAAAGAACGTCTCGGTTTAGCAATCTGAAACTAGGTCAAAATTTTACAGTAGCAAAACTCTGTGTAAGTAGGGTAGTCGAACGGCGGTTTCAATATGAAACTCCAGCGCTTGAATCACGATTCCGATAAGCGAGCAAGAAATAAAACAGATTTGAAAATCGGATCGAAATCGAATCAAAAATAACGGATTAAATCCGATTAAAAGAAAACGACGAGCGGATTAAATAACGGACGTTCGTTAGCAGAACTAATCCAACGAACACATTCATTGAAGCGAGCGGTTGGTGAGCGTTCGTTAATTAAGAAAACCGAAAAAATAAAACCATCTAGGTTTTTTAAAAAAAACCGAACATTTTTTTTTAAGAAAAACCGGATCGGGAAAACCGGATCGGGACGGGCGGCGGCGGCTACCTCCGGGGCCGCCGGCGGGGCTCGGCGGGGCTCAGTCTGGGCGGCGGGGTCAGGAGAGGCGGCGAGGGGGCGGCGGGGCTCGGCGACGGCGAGGAACAAGCGGCGGCGTCCTTGGCGCGGGCAGGCTCGGCTTAGAAGGGCGGCGGCGGGTGAGAGAGAGGGGGGGTCCGTATTTAAGAGGGGGGGGGTGGCGGCTTGGGAAGGGGCAGGCGGGTCGGAGGCGGACTCGGGCGGCGGGCGGCGTCGGGCGGCGGGGCGCCTCAAGGCGCGTCTTGAGGAGAGAGGGAGAGGCGCTGGGCGGGCAGCTTGCTGGTGGGCCAGTGGGCCTTGGCCCTGGGGAAGCGATTTTTTAAAACAAAACAAAACTAAGCGGATTAAAAAAAACCAAACGAACTCCAAATTTAATAAAATAAATTTTCCCGACTCCTAAAAATGAGTCAAACAAAATGAACTTTAAAAGCGGCAAACATGCATATTTTTTAAAATGCTCATTTTGCCTAAGCAAAATAAATCTTCCAAAACCAAATTTTATTTATTTATAATATCTTCATTTTTCCTAAATATTGGGAAAGTCATATTATTCCCTCTCTTAATTTTTTATAGGAAAACTTTATGAAGATAATTAAATAAATCAATGATCCTATTTTCAAAATTTGAGAAATCCCAAATATGAAAATAATGAAACTTCCAACTCTCTCGAGGGTCCTTGAGTTGCGTGAAATTTTCTAGGATCGGAAAAATGCGAGAAAATATGATATGCATGATGACCTAATGTATAACATTCCAAATTGAAAATTTGGGATGTTACAAACCTACCCCTTAAGATGAATCTACCCTCGAGATTCGGGTTGGCTAGAAAATAGGTGAGGTGGTCCTTGAGCAAAACTTCCTCTCTTTCCCGGTGGCTTCATCCTCGGTGTGGTGGCTCCTTGAACTTTGCAAAACTTGATAACCTTGTTGCGGGTAACTCTCTTTGGCATAATCGAGAATCTTAATAGGTTTTTCCTCATCGTCAAGTCATCCTTCAACTGAATTGCTTCCGGTGCACTGTGTCTCTTAACGGTACCTCTGCTATCTCGGGTGACATTTCTTCAATCGAGAAACATGGAATACATCATGAACTCTGACAGTCCTTCCGCAATTCCAACTTATAAGAAACTTCTCCCATGCGTTGCAAAATCTTATATGGTCCAACGAAGCACGGGTGCTAACTTTCCTTTCACTCCAAAACGCTTAACTCCTCAAGCGGGATACTCTAAGATATACTCTGTCTCCAACCTCATACTCAATCGCTGCGCTTTGAATCGGCATAGCTCTTTTATGCAGGTGGGCTACCTTGAGCCTGTCTCGAATCAACTTAACTTTCTGTTCAGACTCCTTAATCAAATCTGGTCCAAACAAGCGAGGATCTCGGTTTAGTCCCATGACAACGGTGTCCTGCACCTTCTTCCATCTGAGCCTCGAAGGTGCCATCTTCAAGCTGGTTTGGTAAGCTGTTGTTGTAGGAAAATTCTGCATCGGCAAATTATCATCCCAACTAGATCCATAATCTAGTGCACAAGCTCTCGGCATGTCCTCCAAAATCTGATTGACTCTCTCGGTCGTCCATCGATCTGTGGGTGGAAAGCTGTATGAATTCAATCTAGTTCCCAATGTTTCGTGTAACTGGTTCCAAAATTTTGAGGTAAACGGGTTCCTCTATCGTCGATGCTCCTCGGAACTCCGTGTAAGCACACAATTCTGGTCATGTATATCTTTGCCAACTTAGCACTGCTATAGGTAGTCTTGATTGGAATGAAATGAGCTACCTTTGTCAAGCGGTCGACTATAACCCAAATCGAGTCATAACCTGAGCGGGTCTTTGGCAAACCTGTGATGAAATCCATGCCTAGTTTATCCCACTTCCATTCGGTATCGGCAATGGTTGTAACAATCCTGCTGGCTTCGATGCTCGCCTTTACTTTCGACATACGTCGTAAATTGCTACATACTCCGCAATATCCTTCTTCATTCCGGTCCACCGAAAATATTCTTCAAATCCAAATACATCTTGGTATTTCTGGGTGAATCGAATAGGGTGAATCATGGGCTTCTTGTAAAATCAACTACGATCTACGGGTCATTGGGCACATAAACACGGTCTTCAAACCATAGGGTATCGTGCTCATCCTCACGAAATCCTTTAGCTTTTCCTTTGCTCATTTCTCCTTTATAGAGGCAACTTCCTTATCTGCCTTTTGGGCCTCTCTGATCTTGTCCATCAATGTCGACTGAATCTCCAATGCTGCTACATCGCCTCTCGGAACTATTTCCAAACATAGCTCTCGAAGGTCCTCGGCTAACTCATTGGGTATTCCTCCCATCATTAGAGTATTGACGTGGCTCTTACGGCTCAATAAATGCCTGCTCGACATTAGCCTTTCCGGGTGATAATGCAATCTCATATCATAATCCTTGATAAGCTCTAACCATCTCCTCTGTATCGAGATTTAATTCATACGTGTGAAGATGTACTTCAAACTCTTGTGATCCGTATATACTTCACTATGATTTCCAATGAGAAAATGTCTCCATGTCTTCAAGGCATGCACAACGGCTGCTAACTCCAAATCATGTGTGGCATAATTTAACTCATGGGGCTTAAGTTGTCGTGAAGCATCTGAAACAACTCTTCCTTCTTGCATAAGCACGGCTCCAAGTCCTCGGCGTGAAGCGCCGCAATACACCTCATAATCCTTAGTCTGATCTGGCAATATCAAAACTGGTGAGGTAACCAATCTTTTCTTCAACTCCTGAAAACTTGCCTCACAGTCCTCAGTCCATATGAATTTGTTTTCCTTCTTCAACAATTCAGTCATAGGCTTAGCAATCCTTGAGAAATTCTCAATGAATCTTCGGTAGTATCCTGCGAGTCCAAGGAAACTCCGAATCTCTCCAACTGTCGTTGGTGCTTCCCATTTGGTTATGGTCTCAACCTTTGTGGGGTCAACTGCTATTCTTTCTCCGGATATAACATGTCCGAGAAATCCAACTTCCTTTAGCCAAAACTCACATTTGCTGAACTTGGCATACAAGCTGGTGTTCTCTCGGTTTCTCCAAAACCAATCGCAAATGTTCCTTGTGTTCCTCTTCATTCTTGAGAAAATCAAAATGTCATCAATGAACACCACGACGAACTTATCCAAAAACTCCATAAACACTTTGTTCATCAGGTTCATGAAATAGGCTGGTGCGTTAGTCAGTCAAATGACATAACGGTATACTCATCAGATCCATATCTCGTGGTAAATGCTGTCTTGGGTATGTCTTGCTCCCGAATCTTCAATCGATGGTACCACGATGCAAGTCGATCTTGGAAAACACTTTGGCTCCTTGCAAGCGATCAAACAGATCATTTATCATTGGTAGTGGGTACTTGTTCTTGATTGTTACTTCATTCAATCCACGATAATCAACAACCATTCTCAAAGATCCATCCTTCTTCTCCACTAACAAAACGGGTGATCCCCAAGGTGAAGAACTTGGGCGTATAAAACCTTTATCCAATAGTTCCTTAATCTGCTTCTTGATTTCCGCCAAATCCTTTGCGGGCATCCTGTACGGTCGTTTCGATATCGGGCCTGTTCCTGGTAATAGCTCAATCAAAAACTCAATGTCTCTATCCGGTGGCATTCCTGGCAACTCTTCCGGAAATACATCAGGAAAATCCTTCACCACTGGTACTTCTTCCTGCACCACTCCTGATAAGCAATTAACTTGTGCTCTCCTCGGCTCGTGCCGTGATACATACTTGATCCTTCTTCCTTCTGGTGTGGTGAGCAAAATTGACTTTGTGGTGCAATCTATGTTTCCTCCATACTTTGATAACCAATCCATACCTAATATCACATCCAATCCTTGGGATTCCAGAACTATTAGGTCTGAGGGGAAAACATAGTGTCCAATCCTTAGTGGTAATCGATCACACCATTTACTAGC
Source organism: Aegilops longissima (assembly GCA_021605205.1). Taxonomy (NCBI): domain Eukaryota; kingdom Viridiplantae; phylum Streptophyta; class Magnoliopsida; order Poales; family Poaceae; genus Aegilops; species Aegilops longissima. The sequence continues at coordinate 24,215 of JAHIAM010002783.1, forward strand.
CATGTACTCTGCTCCGGGTGAGGTTACTAGCATGGGTGACCTAAGGGCTTGGGTTGGTAACTTGTACTTATCCACAAATCCCCTTGATATGTATGAATGCGATGCACCAGTATCGAAAAGAACAACTGCAGAAAAGACTTAACCAAAAACTTACCGACATTGCATCGGGCTGATCTTCAACCTCCTCCACATCAATGTGGTTCACCCGTCCCCTGTTGAAAGGGTTGGGCTTCTTTCGAGCTTCCATTGCCATTTCCATTCGGCCTTATGGACAGTCATTTGCATAATGCCCGATCTTGCGGCACTTAAAGCAAGTGATATGACTCAGTCTACCTTGGATGGTGTTGACGGGTTGGTGCGGTTCTGTCCATTGCTTCCTCCATTCCCGTTCCCATTCTTGGTGCCATTATGGTTGTCGAATTACCTCCTCCATGGGTATCTGAAACTGAATTCTGATTTAGGGGTATAACGAGGCTTCGCTGGGTTCGAGTTATACTTCCCTGTCCATACTTTCCGCTTGCAGTTCTCAATTCTTCTGCTTTCCTTCAATCATGAGGGCTCGGTCTACCAACTCCTGGTAGTTGTTGAAACTTGCTACCATCAACGACATGCTGAACTCATCATTCAGTCCTTCTAGAAACTTCTCTGTTTAGCTGCATCAGTCATGTAACGTCATCCGGGGCATAACGTGCTAATTTGCTAAAGTCATCCACGATCGCCAACAGTCCTTCCTCCTTGGCGTAAGTTGCGAAACTCACGCTTCTTCATGGCCATGGCTCCTGCTGAAACATGGGCGGTCGGAAAGCTTGCTGAAATTGATCCCATGTGGCGGTGTCACGGGTAAGTGGATGTGAAATTCTCCCACCATCTGCTGCGGGTCCTTCAAGCTGATGTCTGCAAACTTCACTCTTTCACCATCTGCATCCTGCGGTGGTCAACTCCTTCCTATCTTGCGGAGCCGGTCATCTGCTACAATCGGCTCGGTGCTCTTTGGAATACACCGGCGGGTTCGATCTAAGGAAGCGAGTCGATGATCCATGAAGTGGTGGTGGTGGTGGGTTGTTGTTGTTGTTGTTGTTGTTGCCTCTGGTTCGCACCAATGTTTGAATCAGGGTATTCTGCTTTGGATCAATTGGGTGATCTCTGGCGGAAAAATGAATCCGGGTCGCGTCCGGAGGCATCGATGGGTTTAGAAAAGAAGAGAAATGTAGAATAGAATGAGGTCTAAGGGAATCACTACCCAATGCACATGAGCAAATGCACACAAAATCACTTCATTCAATCAAACAAGGGCTTACAACGATCTAACTATAGCAAAAGTGCGTGTACTACAATGTTTACATGGAGGGAAATACTACTAATATGTGGGGACTTCTACTAATTTGAACCGGTGGAAGACTCCATGATGTCCGCTCGACCGTCTTCAAAGTCGGGTTCACTTGGATCCGAATCGGTGTCGTCGATGTTGATGTAGTCGCTTGGGTATTCGACATCTTGGTCTTCATTCACGAGAGCCAACTTCTTCTTGAGTTCTTCGATCTCGTACTTAAGATCGTTATTGTGTCTTGCGAGCTACGATCTCGTCCATGTAGTCCTTGCGTGTAGTCTTTAGTTCTCCTTCCATTCGATGATCCTTCCCTTTGTCTTCGTAACTCCAACATATCATTGCACATTTGGTTCTCTGGCGTCGAATGTGCTGATTTAACTCTGGATGAACGCTGCAATAGATCTATCCTTCTTGGTCGACGACGTCCCAGTTGTCATCTCGGCGTCCATAAATCTGGTAGATGGTGTCCTTGAGGTCTTCTTGATAAACTTCTCCAATCGTCCCATGGTGATGTGAGCTGCCATGCTCTTTCCTGGACTCCATGTTGGTGCAATGAAAACACTATCTATAGGCTTGGTGATTGGGGCGAATGTCCTTCCCGAACGTGAGCGTGAATCTTCCAGCGCTCCTCTTGAGCAGAGTGGCGTTGAAAGTCCGGTGAAACTTGGTAGTCCAATGTTCAAGTACTTGGTAACTTCCTTCAAGTGAAATCCAAAAGGTGTGCCTTCATCCGGTTGGTTGTACTTGATCTTCGCGTCCGTCATCCTAAAGAGAGTAGAAAAGGTGAGGAGTTAGAAAATGAGAAAGAGTAGTGATCTATGGCTTTAACTTAGTGGTCGTGTCCTCACGATCGGCGTGTGCTCGATACCATTCTTTGTAGTGACCAGACCGAATGGATCAAGTCTCGTGCTCGATGTCATCCTGGATCGAGAATCTTGACACCACACAAGCCTTGAAGGATTTATAGCGAGTAGCAATCACACACTTATTACATCGTTGTCCACAAGGGAACTTAATACAATAATATGGCTTAAGGCCATCTAATAATAACAGCGGAAGGCTTGGAAGATAAGCGAGTCCATCAACTCCAACGGCATCACCGAGTATAGAACCACGACCTAACACCTTACTGTCGTTCGAAAAGTCTGCAACGTGAAAGTTGCAGCCAAAACAAGGTCAACACATGGAATATCTGGCAATGTAACACATAAGAGCAATGAAGGAATAAGTCTATACTACATGCATATATGGCTGGTGGTAAGGCTCTACGGTTACATTTGCATAAAGCTGATTTTCCCTACATCAAAGGAATAATTTTATTTAACTATCATGGTGGTTGTTAAACATTGAGAATGGTTGACAACATCCTCAATCCCAATTAAAAGTACTCATCAAAATCCCAATAACTTTTATTAGAAGTAACATGTTGAGATTCACATGATATTCAATTACGGATACTCAAATTGTCCATAACGGGGACACGGCTAATCATGATTAGTTTATACACTGCAGAGGTTTATGACTTTTCCCCACAAGACTCGATCGCCTCCGCTTGGTTCTCGTGACTACATGGTGTTTGAGAAGCGGATGACCGAGACATAGTCTTCGTAAGCGCTAGCACCTTACATGTGGGTAGACCGTACCAACCTACATCCCCTACATCAGCTAGCCTACCCGTAAGAGTTCGCACAACTTAGTCAACTACGCCAGAGCCCATAATTGGCTTGTGGCTGCACGGAAGTTTCCAGTTTGAATAATCTTATGATCCCTTGGAGCACAGGTGGCGGTCCAAGAAATACAGCAAGTCTGATGGAAACCAGGTGCCTCAATCCACCCAGATGTGTGTTAGGTTGCCACCTTAGATAAACCATTAATTACAATCTCACATCTGTCATGGATATTCACTCACCCAATCCACGTCTACTAGCATAGCATGGCATAATAAGCAAGCGAGAAGTAACTCCCAAAGGTTCATAGGTAAAACAGTAATAGGTACTACCTCAATCTACTTCCCAATCCCACAATTTAATTAGATCCTAACCATGCAAGTGTTTGAGGTTTGATCTAATGCAATAAAACTGGGTAGTAGAAAAGGTATGATCAAGTGTTACTTGCCTTGCCGATGATCCATGAGACCTAGAGATTGAAGTAACAAGCGGCGACTCCGGGTGATCTAACGCAGACAAACAACAAGCATACAATAAGTACTCATCTAATGCACAGGGAAATCTCGAATAAAAGATCTAACCAAAGAGTTCAACTTAAGAACCCTGGTTGCAAAAGAATCGAATCAAAATAAGACATCGAAAGTCGAAACTCGAGAAAGAACGTCTCGGTTTAGCAATCTGAAACTAGGTCAAAATTTTACAGTAGCAAAACTCTGTGTAAGTAGGGTAGTCGGGCGGCGGTTTCAGAACGAAACTCCAGCGCTTGAATCACTGATTCGATAAGCGAGCAAGAAATAAAACAGATTTGAAAATCGGATCGAAATCGAATCGAAAAATAACGGATTAAATCCGATTAAAAGAAAACGACGAGCGGATTAAATAGCGGACGTTAGTTAACAGAACTAATCCAACGAACACATTCATTGAAACGAGCGGTTCGGTGAGCGTTCATTAATTAAGAAAACCGAAAAAATAAAACCATCTAGGTTTTTTTTTCAAAAAAAAAACCGAACATCTTTAAAAAAAAAACCGGATCGAGAAAAACCGGATCGGGCGGGGCGGCGGCGGCTACCTCCGGGGCTTCGCCGGGGGCAGCGGGGCTCGGTCGGGCGAGGGGCGGCGGGGTCGGGAGGGGGCGGCGAGGGGGGGGGCTCGGCGACGGCGAGGAACGGCGGCGGCGTCCTTGGCGGCAAGGGCTCGGCTTGGGGGAGGCGGGCGGTGAGAGAGAGGGGGGTCCGTATTTAAGAGGGGGGGTGGCGGCCGGCTTGGGAAGGGGCCAGGCGGGTCGGAGGCGGACTCGCGGCGGAGGCGTCTTGGGCGGCGGGCGCCTCCAGCAGCGTCTGTGAGGGAGAGAGGAGGCCGGCAAGGCTGGGCAGCTGGGCCTTGGCCTTGGGGGCGCGATTTTTTAAAACAAAACAAAACTAAACGGATTAAAAAAACCAAACGAACTCCGAATTTAATAAAATAAATTTTCCCCGACTCCTAAAAATGAGTCGAACGAAATGAACTTTAAAAACGGCAAACATGCATATTTTTTTAAAATGCTCATTTTTGCCTAAGCAAAATAAATCTTCCAAAACCAAATTTGATTTATTTATAATATCTTCATTTTTCCTAAATATTGGGAAAGTCATATTATTCCCTCTCTTAATTTTTTTTATAGGAAAACTTTGTGAAGATAATTAAATAAATCCAATGATCCTATTTTCAAAATTTGAGAAATCCCAAATATGAAAATAATGAAACTTCCAACTCTCTCCGAGGGTCCTTGAGTTGCGTGAAATTTTCTAGGATCGGAAAAATGCGAGAAAATATGATATGCATGATGACCTAATGTATAACATTCCAAATTGAAAATTTGGGATGTTACACGGTCAATGCCGCATTCATGCCCGGCCAGAGTGGACGCGGCCTCTCACTGGCGCCGGCATGGAAGCGGCGCGCCGGCCGAGAGAGCGTCGCCCGCGCCGCTTCCTGGTGCGCGCGACTGCTCCACGTTCAAAGGTCGCAATAGCCGGCCACAACATGCATGTAAAAAGTTCTGGGGAGTCCGTGCTACAGCTAGCTGTCCTCCCCCAACTCGTCAATCTCTTCCAGTAGTACTAGTACTCCATGGCGCGATCCATCGACAAGCAGGCGAGAAAGTTATCGTATACTCGGTTTGCGGTGAGTGGCATGCCGAGCGACCGTGTGGGGTCGAGCCGTGGAGGAGGGTGAGACACGAACGCGACATACGTGATTTAAACGTAGGTTTTGCTCGATGGCGCGATCCAACGAAACGAAACGTTGGTTTCTCTCCGTTTCCATTTTTTCTCCGAAAAACGGAAAATTTCCACTCCATTTTCATTCCTACTCCAAGGTTGCCCTGTTACAACATTCCATCAAATACAAAGGAAAACTAACACGCATGCTGATGCATCTGAATGATTCACAGATCATAGCCAATATTTACTTGACAACTAAAGACAAAAGTTGTGAGAGCGTGTACAAAAGAAAAACTACTGATGGGGTCACTACGACTTAAACCCTAAACCCTAAACATGATTTAATTTCCTGGCTAGGTAGAACCTGTCGAAGGAAAGACGGCTGGCACCCTCGGATCATACGATGCTTTTGTGCAGTTCCACTAAATCGAGCCGAGCATCCCTGATGGCAAAGATATTGAAGAAGTGTGATTGGAATAATAGTACCGACACTAGTTCATGAGACATAAACTCATCACAAGTAGAAGCCGGTAGAAGTAGAGAAAGATCAACATGGAGATGGAGCTACGTGGGGAGCTACGGCAGTGGAGAAAGCCGGCTCCAAAAGGAAGATGGACTACCTGGGACGTCGGGCTGTAGCTAGAAGGGCGGTTGGGACGCGACATCGGCCCATACCGCGGTGACCCCCGATTGGGACGCACCGACTGTGGATTTTCTCCCTCGCCGATGTCGACCGCGTCTACGCAGAACATTGTTCCCTTCCCCTAGCTGCGGGATCAGGCCGGATATGTGACCAACGGTGTGGCCACCGTCGTTCTATGCTTGTGAAGAGAGCAACCCAAGCAAGCAGGGTTGTAGCTTAGGCTCCTGGTAGTGTATATATAGTGGTTTTATTTTTCTCTCCATATCAACCATTTTATATTGCGTACGTGTCATTGAAGAGTGAAATGATGGTTGCTTCTTTCGACTAACTTACTGTGTGATTTGACTGCTCCTTTAGTGGCCCCTACACGTACTCCCCCTACGTGTATGCAACAGTCACACTTACACATCGATGCAAAAACGCGCGCGACACCCTAATGCATGCATGTCCGAGCACACGACGGAACACACACGGTCATGCTCAAGTGCTCAACCTACACGTGCATGCACACGCATACTCAGCCAGGGTGAGCTAGTGACCGTATAAACACCGGAAAATGTATATATTGAGCGCAATGAGCGTATTATGAAGTCCACTGACCGTATTTTTACAAATATACAGTGATAGACAATGTATTTATCTTGTTTGAAATTAAGCCATATTAACCGGAGAGGAGGCAGTATGGATTAGCATTACTTTGCTATGTCCCGTCAACTTGCCGAATGAGGAGAATCTTGCAGGACGGGAGAAGCTTGCACGCGGTGGCTCGCAGGACAAGGAGAAACTTTTGACTAATGCAAGCTCTCCTTCGCTCGGGCGGTGGACGTGCAGCAGTTAATTCGGTGCCAGATTGCCAGAAGCATACACTATACTAGTACTATTATTGTTGCACTTTCCGAAGAGGCGAACAACCAAGCGCAAAGTTTACTAGTACTAGTACTACTACTATAGTCTATAGAGGTATGTAGTACTATACTAGTACTAGGTACCAGATGGAGGAGTGTCTGCACTCTTATTATATTTTTAAAATGTGATAAAGCAATCTTCAACACATTTGGTTCTCTTCGAGGGTTCTCCCATGTGATAATGAAAGTTGATTGCATGGAACACTCACCACAATTCTCGCTAATTCTGGCTCATATCCTGTTACAAATAGGGCGCTCGATAATATTTCCTCTTTTTGTTATTCAGCATGTAAACAGGTCGGCAAACCTTGCGGCGCATCTTTGTCGAACCGTGCTTGCTGCACTTTGAATGTGGCCGAGCTGGCTTGATGAAACACCTCGCTTCCTACTTCTTTTTTTTGGGTACCTCGCTTCCTAGTGACTAGTGTCTTGGCTGATCGTCCTAAGAATGCTTATATATGAATAAATCTCTCTCATTTACCCATAAAAAGATTAGCCATATTAACGGAAAGGAGGAGTATGGACTAGCACTACTTGTTGGTGTGTCCCGTCAACTCATGAACGAGGAGAAGCTTGCAGGACAAGGTGAAGCTCGCTTACGCCTTTTGACTAATGCAACATACCCTCGCCCAGGCGGTGGACATGCATCAGTTCATTCAGTGTCAGATTGCCAGAGGCATACACTATAGTACCTAACATGCGGAGTACCATCATTGTTCGACTTCACGAAGAGGTGAAGAGCCAAGTGCAAGGTTTAGTAGTACGAGTAGTACTACTACTAGAACCGCATGGTGGAGCCTTTGTACTCTTATTTTTTCTAATCTCTGATAAAGTACACATTTATTCCGGAGAGGGGTGGAAAACGGCAGCCCAACATGTAATGATGATATCGATCAACCATGCTCGAATATATCTTGGCCTCCGTGCGAGCCCGTCTGTGTGTTCTCGCTCCTCTTCTCTCTCAAGGAACGACGGGTTGACCATTTTGCCGTCAATTGAGATCGATTTGCTCACACTCCGATCCCACATGTCAGTGATATGCCAAGAGGAGGTGCGTTGACCGACTGGCCATATGCGTACTTGGTTTTGCACCTTCATACTACTCCTCCCTCCGTCACAGTTTACAGGACGCGCTTCATTATGATGGATTTCTCTCAATGCATTTCCACCACCAGAGAGACTTTAGACGCGTTTGGTTTAATGCTCAATTAATTAGGGCGTGGTAACCGTAATTTTCTCTCGATGTAGTACTACGGAGTGGAGTAAGTGCATGCATGTGTGTACCTGGGGTGGAAGGACTGCATGCATGTGTGTATGCATTATTTCCTCTAGTAATAGACGCCGTGCTATACTCCCTCCTTTTCGGTTTATAGGGCTTATCTCAAAATTTTAGTTTTTCCATTTTATAAGGCTCAATTTGGTTGTTCCCCATCACATTTTAAGATTTCAAGGTGCATTAAATCATTGCATGCAAGTATTAAGAGAAAATTGACCAATGCATGTACTTTATGCATGCATGCATTGCAACTAATGCATTGATAAACATAATTTTTTGAGGAAAACAAGAGCATTAATTAGGTGCTTTTGCAAACTACAAAAAATATTCCACCACTCACCGTCTACCTTGGTTGATGAGATTTTTGAATTGAGCCCTATAAACCGGAAAGGAGGGAGTAACTACCAATGCTATTTTTCAGGCCGATCGCTAGTCGCCTTTGTCCTAGAGATTTTCTCTTTTTCTGAAGCGCGCTCTATAAACAGTGACAGATGGAGTAGTATGAGCGGATTCAAAGAAGAGCGTATTGATGGTTGCTTCTTCTGAGCAACTTAAAGTGGGAAAGGTGGGGCTTATGATTTGACTGCTCATCACTCACTATTAATGTGGCGCAACGACCGATCTGAGTCTTTCATGCGGTTGTGCACTACCCCCTCGGTTCTTAAATATACTCCGGAGTATTTGTCTTTCTAGAGATTTCAACGAGTGACTACTCAAATATTTGTCTTTTTAGAGATTCAAATGGACTACTACATACGGATGTATATAGACATATTTTAGAGTGTAGATTCACTCATTTTGCTCCGTATGTAGTCGCTTGTTGAAATCTCTAGAAAGACAAATGTTTAAAACGGAGGAGTACACATCTGAAGCAAAATGAGTGAATCTACACTCTAAAATATGCCCATTTGAAATTTGTAAAAAGACAAATATTTAGGAACGAAGGAGTATAATTTTGTGCATGGTACATGGACCCGGATGCCGAAGAGACTTTTGGCAATGCTATCAAGCTTCCAGCATTTGTTTACATAATTGACGTACTATACAAATAATTTTCTAGTGACATGAAATTGTACAATGGTGTGAGCTTTCAGCTTTTGTTTCGTGTGTCTTGCCATCGATGCTCTTTCGGAAACAATAAAAACTAACTTCCTTGCTAATCAGAGCTAATATTTACATCACAACTGAAGACAAAGTTGTGAGAAGGTGTTAAATTAAAATTGATCAATGCTTTCATTGGCAGCAACGTCCCCCCAGCTCTGTCTAAATCAACAAGGCATGCTGGGAAAAATTAGATGTCTAGAGCATGCAACATTCCGATCATTTTGTGAGTTCCACTAAAATAGAGCTGAGCGTCCCTGTTCCAAAGATATTAAGTGTGATTACGATAATAGAGGACTGCTGATGAAACAATAAAAACACAAATAGAAGCCGGTCACCTTTGCAGTCTCTCTTAAGACTAACTAGTTGGAGAATATTAGGCTCGGAGTTGGATGAGGAGGATAGAGCAAAACCAATATCCCTTTGTGCAGTCACACTGAAATGTAGAGACGTTGCCCGTGTGACATTTTGGTAGAACTGCACAAAACACTCTTAAGAAAAAATTGATTTGTGCAGTTCACCAAAAGGTCGCGATAGCAACGAGGTGAAATGGATAGCCCTGTTTGCAAAAAAGAGGTAGAAAGGAAACAATTACTGGCCAATAACAGTTGATGACACATGCGACGACAAAAAAGAAGCATATTCCTTGTCCTAAAGGAAGATAACAACACAGTTGTGTTTGTCTAAAACGGTGTGAGGACGAGATTGCAATATGGAAAGTACCCCGGATGAGCTACGTTTTGGGCAAAGAACTATGGAAGATCCACATGCAGCGACATGGGAAGACGGGTAGTGGAGCAAGGCCGGAGGGGATACTTGGAGGTCGTCGGGATGTAACTAGGTGAGCGGCGGCGGGCGGAATCTGCCCATACTGCGGCAGTGAGCAGGTGGCGTAGGCCCTACCATGCCGGAGCTTGGTTAGAGAGAACGACGTGTACTACAGAACGGGACGTGCTGCCTCGGCGCCGTTGAACGGAGAAACGATGCACATCCTCCCTTTCCGCCGGCGGACGGGATGCGGATGGATCAGTGACCAATGGTGAGAGAGAGAGAGAGAGAGGCCACCGCAGCCTTGTGTGAGATACTCTGAAGAGAGACAAACCAGACAGGCAGGCTCCATTGTATATAGTGGAGCGGACTACCTTTTTCTCCATAAAAATCGTTTTATATTTTGTGTACTTGCCATTGAGCGATATAACTTTATTTAAAAATAACGCGCCAACGCATCAAGTCAAACTTTGTTTCGTGCACGCGTGGTACATGACCTCCATAGGTAAGCAACCGCTATACATGTTCAAATTAGCACGTGGGCTGCCATTTGGGGGGGGGGGTCAATCAGAAAATGTAACATATGCAATGTGTGTGAAATAGAGTCCTGGATATATCATATATATAGAGGGGCGATCCACGAGAAGAGAGTGGAGGTATCACCGGCTTGAGGTGTCCATAGAATCGAAGAGAGGGATGGTGTGTGTGTGCGCGCACGATCGACAAAGAGTGCCATCGAATTTGTGTGTGCCCACGTCAAAGATATAGAGTGGCTGGCCTACTAGAACGTGAGAGGGGACAGGTGCAGTTTGCCTCTGTGGCATGGATACCTACCTACAACGCTCGACTATTGGTGTGTGGTGGGGGGTGGGGGGGGGGAGGGAGGCCTAATTAACTATAGAGGTACAATGGCTGGTATATGTGTGGAGGAGGAGAGAGGCCTACCTCATGTATTAAGGGAGATTGATCTACCTCATGTATTAAGGGAGATCGATCGGCATCCATGCATATGTGTAGGAGAGGAATAAGGTTGGGAGAGAGACAGAGCTAGAGTGTTGGAGGGGGTGGTAGTGGAGTTCTTATAACAAATGGTGGGATAGGCTTGCTAGACAACCGGAGGGCACGTCTGCAATATCAATAAGAGAGGGGATGGCTGTCTTTCTGTGCACGTGCGTGTGAGAGACGGGTCAGGAGGCATGCACGAATGATGAGGGGGGATGATATGGCTGTGGTAAGCAGACATAACTACATAGGAAGATCAATCGTCCTTTGTCAGAGAAAGGAGAGACATAAGTTCTGAGGTACGTCGATCGATGGGGGGGGGGGAATAGTTAAAGTCGACCTAGGTATATGTTGGGAGATCGATCGGTATACATGCATGTGTGTGTTAGAAGCAAATGAGGCACGGGGAGAAGGATAGAGAGAGACGGGTGCATCTAGGAGGTGGTGCGAGAGTCATACTATATCGAGGGGGAAGGAGTGTGCGAGTACGAGATCGATGAAAAGAGTGGTGGGAGTGAGGCATTGACGGTGATAAGAGAAGAGGGGAAGCTTGTGTTTGTGCTAGGCACACCTGGCTAGAGAGGCATATCGATCGATGTGTGCCGTAAAGAAGGAGCTGGGGGGCCTACACACACCATGGGTAAACGACCTAAAGTGAAAAGACGAATTTGCGCGATGGAGCTAGAGAATGCGGAGGGAGGGTGAGAGGGATGCGTGCGTGTGCATGCACGAGAGAAAGTTAGCGCTAGCTACAAAGATAAGAGGATTGTGTGTGTGTGTGTGTGAAAGACGAATAGAGATCATACTTCATTATAAAAAGCAAATTCAGATATTTGAAGAATTTATCATAGTGTTTTAAACCGACGCATGTGTGAATATATATAACGGTGATACACATGGTGTGGTTATGAACATGTTATACTACATATAATATATTTTATCTCTACTCCTATAAAAAACAGAGTTGTTGATGATGGTGTGCCTGCCATCCTGCAATATAGGCCGTCCTATTTATATCTGACGGATAGGAAGGAAACTATGGCAATTTTGAAAAAAGATACCCACACCCCTCTCCATATTTGCAAATTAGGCCTCCCCTTGATCATGTTGATGTTCTGTGGAATGCATGGGCCTCTTGCTAGTACTACGTATAATATATAGAACATTGATCATAATTTGGGCTAATGTGTGGCTTTTGCAGCTCATGTCTAAATACTTGTCATAATGTAGGGGGCGGGGCACTATACTATGTGTGATAAACACAGTATACACGTATGGAACATGGTTTAGATTATGAATATATAGTTAGTACATCAAATGTACTATTATTTGGAATCAACATTAAGTGTATTCAAAAAATAGAATTTGAGTTCATGTAGTACACATAGTTCATATCTATCTCTATAGTAATCATGTGGTGTGTTATTAAGGTAATACACGAACGATGGTTGAAGTTGGAAAAAATCATGATTGTAGATTCTTATTGAAATAGAGAAACAATTCAAATTCAGTTCGAATTAGAGCGGCAGTATAGACATTTGGAATGCACTAAAATGTTGGTATGAGTAGGTTACAGGCATTATACAGCAAGCGAAAAAAATTAATTGGACATAACATGGATTCATACTCCCTCTTTCCAGCTATATAGGGCGTAATGTGTTTTTTAAGACCGCCTTTGACTATTGACAAGATTAATAGTACATGACATGCACAATGTGAAAATTATATCATTGAAAGAACCTTTCACAGACGAATTTAACGGTGTGCTTTGTGTAAGTTGCATGTCATATATTATTGCTCTAATATTTGGTCAAAGTAAGCATCGAAAAACGCCCCTATATAGATGGAAGGAGGGAGTAGCTTTGAATAGCATTTTCATAGTAAAACGGGGCAAGACTCTTGTGTGGTGTGAATAGTTTTATTTTTTTCGTTTTCTTTTTGGTTGAGGGAAGTGCGAATTGATTTGGTACGTACAAGTACAATATTACACGTTAGGCTTGTCCCTAAAATTCAACCCGTGCCTTGTTATATCCCGAAAATTCAGATATCATGCTCCCAAAACTGGCTCCTTCACAACCCGCGTCTTGCTATCCCGAAATTACAACGCGCGCAAAAACTCCCTCCAGGTGCCAAATCCCGACACGCGAAATCCCCCTTCTAACCCTGAGCCGAAAGGGCCGCTAGTTCAAATCAGTGGGGGGGGGGGTACTTTTGTAACACACCCTACATTTTGGACAAGCGCGTCCCTAAATCATGGTTCACCCCCTCCCACCGCCTCCTTTTTGCCATTGGAAATCCCAGGCCGCCATAACCTCTCTGCTCCAGCCGCGAAACCCCACCCTCCTCCGTCCGCCACCTCACTGCTGCCCAGCCGGAGTCTCTTCCCCGTCGACGTCGTCCACCTCAACAGCTCGACGTCCCTCGTACACCTCCTCGGATGAGGATCCGGCGTCCATCTTGTCGTCCCGCCGGTTCAGCCGCCCCGTCCTCCACCTCCAAGGAGCTGCTCCGACGATCGCCTCGTCTATCGCGGCTGCTCCATCCCCAAGCGCCTCCTTAACCTGCTCCACCGGAACCGCAACATCCTCACCGACTCCTCGGACGAAGCCGAGGCCTACTCGGCGCCACCAAAGAGGTTGTACACTCATCGCATCGCACCTTATCCTTAGCTCGACCTCCCGGCGCCTATGGTGCTCCATCCCGCACCCCCATGGAGCGGCTACCTTGAAGCCGGTGCCGCGGGCGACATCTCCATGGTGGCTCTCCCCCAGTGCGAGGCCCCTTCGGCGGCGGCGTCCATACCAGCCGGATCTGCTGCTGCTGCTCCGGCTCTCGCTCTCTCGCTCGCGCTACTGCTACTGCTCCGGCTCTCGCTTGATCGCCCGCTCACCCTGCTGCTGCTGCTCCGGCTCTTGCTCGCTCGCTCGTGCTGCTGCTGCTGCTCTCCCCCTCGCTCGTGCTGCTGCTCTACTCCGATTTAGCTACACTTCAGTCGACTGAATCGACTTTTGGGTCAGTCGATTTTCAGGGGGTGGGGGGGCTCCCCGAAGTTAAGGAAGAACCATCTATAGCGGGGATGGGGGCTCGCCGGAGAGGTACCCCACTATCTATCTTAGGGTTTAAGATGGGGGGCGGGGGCCCTATAGGGCTGGCCGGGGAGGCGGCGGACCAGCGGTGGGGAGTTGTTTGAGGCGGCGGGCTGGGGCAGCAGTTCAGCTGGTGGTGGCTGGCGGCTCAGGGGGTGCAGGTTGAAGATGAACTACAGGCCCTCCCTAAACTACATGTCAAGTGCCTCTCTGCTACCATTGCGTTCAGTTTCGACAGTAACATTCAGATTCCATAGTAAATTTCAGTTTCGACAGTTAAGTTCAGAGTCAACAGTTTTTACCTCATCTGCTGTAGTCAGGTGGTTTTTGGTGATGTAAATTTTACATCTATTTTACATCATCTATTAGAGATGCTATTAGAATACCATTTGAGATTGACGATGTCTGTCTTGTGCTGCTTCAGCCTTGACGTCTTACGGCTCACCGGAGCTGCTCCAACGACAGAACGATCCATCACAACAGAGCAGTGTCCTGGATGCCGTCTACAGATTCCTCGGATCTTCCTCCACACCTCCAACAACCACCTCTGCCTCAACTACTTCAGCGACCAACCCAATGATGCTAAGGTCGACACGGCTACGGCAAAGAGGTTGTACACTTGTTGCATCACGTATTACTAAACATTCATGTCGATCCATTAGGGCTATTTTGGTTCGACGGAAAAAACATAGCAATAGGGAATTTTCCAATGGCACTCTACTATTCAATTATTCATGCATTTTGTTGAAAGGAAATTTAGCAAAACATCCACCTGGACCTACTTTTCAAAATACTATGCATGAAAACAAGACCAAGTGCATTAGTGGCAGAATAACATTCTAACTGTACACGCTTTCATATGGTTTCACTTTATTTTGGCCATGTTTCTTTGCATTCCTCTGCTCTTCCAATTCTTGTAAACCAAACATCCAGGTTGACAGAAATCATGTGCTTACTAATGCTGTGTTTACCATGTGCATTCCTATCCTATCCCGGTGTTTTTCCTATCCTGCGTTTTTAGAATCCTGCAAGCCAAATGAGCCCTTACAGAATTACTTTAGTTATAGGTAGGTGTCGAAGGGATCTTTGTGTGGTTTGTCCTGCTCCTGCCGCGACGTCGTCCACCTCACCTGAGCTGATCCATCGACAAAAACATCAACCAAACCAGACATCACGACTCCTGACCGTCTTTCGCCGCCTTAGATCTCCTTCCCTGCCACCGGCACCCACCGCAACGGCATCACCATCATCGACTCAGCACATGAACCTGAGGTGTACACGGGTTCACAAGAGAGGTCACACTCTTTTGATTCTGCTTATGTTATGCATTGGTTAAAATTACCTGCTACTTTATCGTCCTGTTCACCTCTTGGACTCCAAGTCAGGTCCAAATTAATGTTCAAACTATTGGGGAACGTAGTAATTTCAAAAAAATTCCTACGCACACGCAAGATCTTGGTGATGCATAGCAACGAGAGGGGAGAGTGTTGTCTACATACCCTCGTAGACCGAAAGCGGAAGCGTTAGAACAACGCGGTTGATGTAGTCGCACGTCTGCATGGCCCGACCGATCAAGCACCGAAACTATGGCACCTCCAAGTTCTAGCACACGTTTAGCTCGATGACGATCCCCAGACTCCGATCCAGCAGAATGTTGGGGAAGAGTTCCGTCAGCACGACGGCGTGGTGACGATCTTGATGTTCTATCGTCGCAGGGCTTCGCCTAAGCACCGCTACAATATTATCGAGGAGGACTATGGTGGAGGGGCACGCGACACGGCTAAGAGATCAAGAGATCAAATGTTGTGTCTATGGGGTGCCCCTCCCCGTATATAAAGGAGTGGAGGAGGGGGCCGGCCAAGGGGGTGGCGCGCCCTAGGGGGGGGGGGAGTCCAACCCCAACCGGGAGTATATGACTCCCTCCTTTCCTATTAGGAGTAGGAGAGGGAAGGAAGAGGAGGGAGGGAAGAAGGAAAGGGGGGGGGGCGGCCCCCCTCACAATTCGGATTGGGCTTGGGGGGCGCGCCCCCTCCTTTGCTTCTTCTCCCTCCTTTCCACTAAGGCCCATATACCTCCCAGGGGGGTTCCGATAACCTCCCGGAGATCCAGTATTGTCCCAATCTCACCCGGAACCTTTCAAGTGTCCAAATATAGTCGTCCAATATATCGATCTTTATGTCTCGACCATTTCGAGACTCCTCGTCATGTCCGTGATCACATCCGGGACTCCGAACAACCTTCGGTACATCAAAACCCATAAACTCATAATAAAACTGTCAACGAAACCTTAAGCATGCGGACCCTACGGGTTCGAGAACTATGTAGACATGACCTAGAACAGTTTCCGGTCAGTAACCAATAGTGGAACCTGGATGCTCATATTGGCTCCTACATATTCTACGAAGATCTTTATCGGTCAAACCGCATAACAACGTACGTTGTTCCCTTTGTCATCGGTATGTTACTTGCCCGAGATTCGATCGTCGGTATCTCAATACCTAGTTCAATCTCGTTACCGGCAAGTCTCTTTACTCGTACTGTAATACATCGTCCCGCAACTAACTCATTAGTTGCAATGCTTGCAAGGCTTAAGTGATGTGCATTACCGAGAGGGCCCAGAGATACCTCTCCGAAAATCGAAGTGACAACTCCTAATCTCGAAATACGCCAACCCAACAAGTACCATCGGAGACACCTCTAGAGCACCTTTATAATCACCCAGTTACGTTGTGACGTTTGGTGGTACACAAAGTGTTCCTCCGGTAAACGGGAGTTGCATAATCTCATAGTCATAGGAACATGTATAAGTCATGAAGAAAGCAATAGCAACATACTAAACGATCAAGTGCTAAGCTAACGGAATGGGTCAAGTCAATCACATCATTCTCCTAATGATGTGATCCCGTTAATCAAATGAAAACTCATGTCTATGGTTAGGAAACGTAACCATCTTCGATTAACGATCTATTCAAGTAGAGGCATACTAGTGACACTCTTTTTGTCTATGTATTCACACATGTATTATGTTTTCGGTTAATACAATTCTAGCATGAATAATAAACATTTATCATGATATAAGGAAATAAATAATAACTTTGTTATTGCCTCTAGAGCATATTTCCTTCAGTCTCCCACTTGCACTAGAGTCAATAATCTAGTTCACATCGCCATGTGATTTAACATCAATACTTCACATCTTTATGTGGTTAACACCCATAGTTCACATCGACATGTGACCAACACCCAAAGGGTTTAGTAGAGTCAGTAATCTAGTTCACATTGCTATGTGATTAACACCCAAAGAGTACCAAGGTGTGATCATGTTTTTCTTGTGAGATGATTTTAGTCAACGGGTCTGTCACATTCAGATCTGTAAGTATTTTGCAAATTTCTATGTCTACAATGCTCTGCACGGAGCTACTCTAGCTAATTGCTCCCACTTTCAATATGTATCTAGACCGAGACTTAGAGTCATCTAGATTAGTGTCAAAACTTGCATCGACGTAACCCTTTACGACAAACCTTTTGTCACTTCCATAATCGAGAAACATATCCTTATTCCACTAAGGATAATTTTGGCCATTGTCCATTGATCTACTCCTAGATCACTATTGCACTCCTTGCCAAACTTAGTGGTAGGGTATGCAATAGATCTGGTACCTGACATGGCATACTTTATAGAACCTATGGCTGAGGCATAGGGAATGACTTTCATTCTCTTTCTATCTTCTCTGTGGTCGGGTTTTGAGGCTTACTCAATCTCACACCTTGTAACACAGGCAAGAACTTTTCTTTATTGTTCCATTTGAACTACTTCAAAATCTTGTCAAGGTATGTACTCATTGAAAAAACTTATCAAGCGTCTTGATCTATCTCTATAGATCTTGATGCTCAATATATAACAGCTCCACCGAGGTATTTCTTTGAAAACTCCTTTCAAATACTCCTTTATGCTTTTCAGAAAATTCTACATTATTTCCGATCAACAATATGTCATTCACATATACTTATCAGAAAGGTTGTAGTGCTCCCACTCACTTTCTTGTAAATACAGGCTTCACCGTAAGTCTGTATAAAACTATATGCTTTGATAAACTCATCAAAGTGTATATTCCAACTCCGAGATGCTTGCAGCAGTCCATAGATGGATCGTTGGAGCTTGCATATTTTGTTAGCACCTTTAGGATTGACAAAACCTTCTAGTTGCATCATATACAACTCTTCTTTAATAAATCCATTAAGGAATGCAGTTTTGTTTATCCATTTGCTAGATTTCATAAAATGCGGCAATTGCTAACATGATTCGGACAGACTTAAGCATAGATACGAGTGAGAAACTCTCATCGTAGTCAACACCTTGAACTTGTCAAAAACCTTTTGCGAAAAATTCTAGCTTTGTAGATAGTAACACTACTATCAGCGTCCGTCTTCCTCTTGAAGATCCATTTAATCTCAATGGCTCGCCGATCATTGGGCAAGTCAACCAAAGTCCATACTTTGTTCTCATACATGGATCTCATCTCAGATTTCATGGCCTCAAGCCATTTCACGGAATCTGGGATCACCATCGCTTCTTCATAGTTAAGTAGGTTCGTCATGGTCAAGTAACATGACCTCCAGAACAGGATTACCGTACTACTGCAGTGCGGATCGTGCTCTGGTTGATCTCTGAGGTTCTGTAGTAACTTGATCCGAAGTTTCATGATCATCATCATTAACTTCCTCTCTCGTTGGTGTAGACATCACTGGAACTGATTTCTGTGATGAACTATTTTCAATTAGGGAGAAGGAACAATTACCTTATCAAGTTCCACTTTCCTCCCACTCACTTCTTTCGAGAGAAACTCCTTCTCTAGAAAGGATCCATTCTTAACAACGAATTTGCCTTGGATCTGTGATAGAAGGTGTACCCAACAGTCTCCTTTGGGTATCCTATGAAGACGCATTTCTCCGATTTGGGTTCGAGCTTATCAGGATGAAACTTTTTCACATAAGCATCGAAACTCCAAACTTTAAGAAACGACAGCATAGGTTTATTGCTAAACCATAGTTCATACGGTGTCGTCTCAACGGATTTAGATGGTTCCCTATTTAACGTGAATGCAGCTGTCTCTAATGCATAATCCCAAAATGATATTGGTAAATTGGTAAGAGACATCATAGATCGCACCATATCTAATAAAGTGTAGTTATGATGTTCGGACACACCATTACACTGTGGTGTTCCAGGTGGCGTGAGTAGTGAAACTATTTCACTTGTTTTAACTGAAGGCCAAACTCGTAACTCAAATATTTTACCTCTGCGATCATATCGTAGGAACTTTTATTTTTCTTGTTACGATGATTCTCCACTTCACTCTGAAATTCTTTGAACTTTTCAAATGTTTCAGACTTGTGTTTCATCAAGTAGATATACCCATATCTGCTCAAATCATTTGTGAGCGTCGAAAATAATGATACTGCCATGAGCATCAACACTCATCGGACTGCATACATCAGTATGTATTATTTCCAACAAATCTGTTGCTCGCTCCATTGTTCCGGAGAACGGAGTTTTAGTCATCTTGCCCATAAGGCATGGTTCGCAAGCATCAAGTGATTTATAATCAAGTGATTCCAAAATCTCATCAGCATGGAGTTTCTTCACGCGCTTTACACCAATATGACCTAAACGGCAGTGCCAAAAATAAGTTGCACTATCATTATTAACTTTGCATCTTTTGGCTTCAATATTATGAATATGTGTATCACTACGATCGAGATCCAACAAACCATTTTCGTTGGTGTGTATGACCATAGAAGGTTTTTATTCATGTAAACAGAATAACAATTATTCTCTAACTTAAATGAATAACGTTTTGCAATAAACATGATCAAATCATATTCATGCTCAACGCAAATACCAAATAACATTTATTTAGGTTCAACACTAAGCCCGAAAGTATAGGGAGTGTGTGATGATGATCATATCAATCTTGGAACCACTTCCAACACACATCGTCACTTCACCCTTAACTAGTCTATGTTTATTCTGCAACTCCCGTTTCGAGTTAGTAATCTTAGCAACTGAACTAGTATCAAATACTGAGGGGTTGCTATAAACACTAGTAAAGTACACATCAATAACATGTATATCAAATATACCTTTGTTCACTTTGCCATCCTTCTTATCCGCCAAATACTTGGGGCAGTTCCGCTTCCAGTGACCAGATCATTTGCAGAAGAAGCACTCAGTCTCAGGCTTAGGGTCCAGACTTGGGCTTCTCCACTTGAGCAGCAACTCGCTTGCCGTTCTTCTTGAAGTTCCCCTTCTTTCCTTTGCCCTTTTCTTGAAACTAGTGGTCTTGTCAACCATCAACACTTGATGTTCTTCTTGATTTCTACCTTCGTCGATTTCAGCATCACGAAGAGCTTGGGAATCGTTTCCATTATCCCTTGCATATTATAGTTCATCATGAAGTTCTAGTAGAACTCTGTCAATCACTATCTTATCTGGAAGATTAACTCCCACTTGATTCAAGTGATTGTAGTACCCAGACAATCTGAGCACATGCTCACTGCTTGAGCTATTCTCCTCCATCTTTTTAGCTATAGAACTTGTTGGAGACTTCATATCTCTCAACTCAGGTATTTGCTTGAAATTTTAACTTCAACTCCTGGAACATCTCATATGGTCCATGACATTCAAAACGTCTTTGAAGTCCCGATTCTAAGCCGTTAATCATGGCGCACTAAACTATCAAGTAGTCATCATATTGAGCTGGCCAAACGTTCATAACGTCTGCATCTGCTCCTCCAATAGGTCTGTCACTTAGTGGTGCACCAAGGACATAATTCTTCTACGCAGCAATGAGGTTTATCCTCAGATCAGGGATCAAGTCCGCATCATTGCTACTAACATTTTTCAACTTATTTTTCTCTAGGAACGTATCAAAATATAAACGGGGAGCAACAATGCGAGCTATTGATCGACAACATAGATATGCTAATACTACCAGGACTAAGTTCATGATAAATTAAAGTTCAATTAATCATATTACTTAAGAACTCCCACTTAGATAGACATCCCTCTAATCCTCTAAGTGATCACGTGATCCATATCAACTAAACCATGTCCGATCATCACGTGAGATGGAGTAGTTTCAACGGTGAACATCACTATGTTGATCATATCTACTATATGATTCACGCTCGACCTTTCGGTCTCCGTGTTCCGAGGCCATATCTGTTATATGCTAGGCTCGTCAAGTTTAACCTGAGTATTCCGCGTGTGCAACTGTTTTGCACCCGTTGTATTTGAACGTAGAGCCTATCACACCCGATCATCACGTGGTGTCTCAGCACGAAGAACTTTCGCAACGGTGCATACTCAGGGAGAACACTTATACCTTGATAATTTAGTGAGAGATCATCTTATAAATCTACCGCCGAACTAAGCAAAATAAGATGTATAAAAGATAAACATCACATGCAATCAAAATATGTGACATGATATGGCCATCATCATCTTGTGCCTTTGATCTCCATCTCCAAAGCATCGTCATGATCTCCATTGTCACCGACATGACACCATGATCTCCATCATCTTGATCTATATCAATGTGTCGTCACATGGTTGTCTCGCCAACAATTGCTCTTGCAACTATTGCTATCGCATAGCAATAAAGTAAAGCAATTATTTGGCGCTTGATCTTATGCAATAGAGAGACAACCATAAGGATTTTGCCAGTTGCCGATAACTTCAACAAAACATGATCATCTCATACAACAACTTATATCTCATCACGTCTTGACCATATCACATCACAACATGCCCTGCAAAAACAAGTTAGACGTCCTCTACTTTGTTGTTGCTAGTTTTACGTGGCTGCTACGGGCTTAGCAAGAACCGTTCTTACCTACGCATCAAAACCACGACGATAGTTTGTCAAGTTAGTGCTGTTTTAACCTTCGCAAGGACCGGGCGTAGCCACACTCGGTTCAACTAAAGTTGGAGAAAAAGACACCCGCTAGTCACTTGTGTGCAAAGCACGGCGGTAAAACCAATCTTGCATAAGCGTACGCGTAATGTCGGTCCGGGCCGCTTCATCCAACAATACCGCTGAACCAAAGTATGACATGCTGGTAAGTAGTATGACTTGTATCGCCCACAACTCACTTGTGTTCTACTCGTGCATATAACATCAACGCATAAAACCTAGGCTCGGATACCACTGTTGGGGAACGTAGTAATTTCAAAAAAAATCCTACGCACACGCAAGATCATGGTGATGCATAGCAACGAGAGGGGAGAGTGTTGTCTACGTACCCTCGTAGACCGAAAGCGGAAGCGTTAGAACAAGGCGGTTGATGTAGTCGTACGTCTTCATGGCCCGACCGATCAAGCACCGAAACTACGACACCTCCGAGTTCTAGCACACGTTCAGCTCGATGACGATCCCCGGACTCCGATCCAGCAGAATGCCGGGGAAGAGTTCCGTCAGCACGACGGCGTGGTGACGATCTTGATGTTCTACCGTCGCAGGGCTTCGCCTAAGCACCGCTACAACATTATCGAGGAGGACTATGGTGGAGGGGGTCACCGCACACGACTAAGAGATCAAGAGATCAATTGTTGTGTCTATGGGGTGCCCCGGCCAAGGGGGTGGCGCGCCCTAGGGGGGGAGTCCAACCCCAACCTGGAGTAGGACCCCCCCTTTCCTATTAGGAGTAGGAGAGGGAAGGAAGAGGGGGGAGGGAAGAAGGAAAGGGGGGCCCCTCCTTGCTTCTTCTCCCTCCTTTCCACTAAGGCCCAATAAGGCCCATATACCTCCCAGGGGGTTCCGATAACCTCCCGGAGATCCGGTATTGTCCCAATCTCACCCAGAACCTTTCCTGTGTCCAAATATAGTCGTCCAATATATCGATCTTTATGTCTCGACCATTTTGAGACTCCTCGTCATGTCCGTGTTCACATTCGGGACTCCGAACAATCTTCGGTACATCAAAACTCATAAACTCATAATAAAATTGTCAACAAAACCTTAAGCGTGCGGACCCTACGGGTTCGAGAACTATGTAGACATGTCCTAGAACTGTTTCCGGTCAATAACCAATAGCGGAACCTAGATGCTCATATTGGCTCCTACATATTCTAGGAAGATCTTTATCAGTCAAACCGCATAACAACATACGTTGTTCCCTTTGTCATCGGTATGTTACTTGCCCGAGATTCGATCGTCGGTATCTCAATACCTAGTTCAATATTGTTATCGGCAAGTCTCTTTACTCGTACTATAATACATCATCCCGCAACTAACGCATTAGTTGCAATGCTTGCAAGGCTTAAGTGATGTGTATTACCAAGAGGGCCCAGAGATACCTCTCCGACAATCGGAGTGACAAATCCTAATCTTGAAATACGCCAACCCAACAAGTACCTTCAGAGACACCTGTAGAGCACCTTTATAATCACCCAGTTACGTTGTGACGTTTGGTAGCACACAAAGTGTTCCTCCGAAAGCAGGAGTTGCATAATCTCATAGTCATAGGAACATGTATAAGTCATGAAGAAAGCAATAGCAACATACTAAACGATCAAGTGCTAAGCTAACGGAATGGGTCAAGTCAATCACATCATTCTCCTAATGATGTGATCCCGTTAATCAAATGACAACTCATGTATATGGTTAGGAAACATAACCATCTTCAATTAACGAGCTAGTCAAGTAGAGGCATACTAGTGACACTCTGTTTGTCTATGTATTCACACATGTATTGTGTTTCCGGTTAATACAATTCTAGCATGAATAATAAACATTTATCATGATATAAGGAAATAAATAATAACTTTATTATTGCCTCTAGGGCATATTTCCTTCACAAACTTGAGTTCTAAATTAGTTGTGGGGCACATATCGAGGAAGCAATGAATAGTATCTCTGTCTAATATCTGGTTCACCTAGGGTATGCCTATGTTGTTCATCTTGGGTGGGAAACAAATAGTAAAGCGATCATCATATGTATTTTTATTAAATTAAAGCAATCATCATTTGTCTTCTTATTAAATTAAAGCAATCATCAGCTTGCTATCATTATTTTTGGATCCATCCACTGGTTGTTACCATCACTCTAAATTTTTGCATGCTCTCCTTACATAATCTCACCATATTTTTTTCGTATGCATGTCAGATATTGTACATAGTCATGCTGAACATGTAGAGAAAAAGAGAATAGTTTTGCGCGGCAATACAATGTCATGCAGACATCGCTCCATGATGGGTACAATGGCAAACCCTCCCCACCCCTCTCCAGATTGTAATCCAGAGGAAGATATATGTTCTGAGGCGGATTCAGACACCGCTGACCACTCCTATTTACCCCCCAAGTTGTTTGCTCTACATTGGCATGATGATGTTAGTCATATCATGCATATGTTGCCTTATGCGATGCCCACTTTTGACACCATATATGTCATCTGCTTAGTTTAGACATGTTACGTCGCCATACTGTTTAGTTTCTATATCATATATGGGAATTATGCAGTCTCATGTCTTTAGCCAGCCATAATATATGTGAAATGTGCAATGCCATCCTGTTTAACCAGGCATCATATATTTGAATGATATCTTGCCCATCCTTTTCTTCATTACATTTCCGTTTGTCGATAATGTTTGTACATTAAACTACTCTTCCTGTGAATCAGCCATTTGGGTGGGAGATTGAAAAATCTGGAGTGAAAACAAGGCCTTTTAGAGAGCGATTGCTACAGTCAAGCAGATCTCTTGTTGGGTCCCGATAGCTCCTCAGAGATGGATTCAGAGATAGATGACCAGTCCTATTCCCCCACCGAGGTGTATGATCTAACTTGGCACGTCGTTTTAGTTATTCATCATATCTTTGAATTATGTTATGCTATGCTATCCAGCTTAGATAGACATCATATATGTGAAATTATGTCATGCTATCCATTTTAGTTAAACAATATACATGTCAACTATTTCATGTCCTCTTTTTTCCACACTATCTATTGCATCTGTCTCTCATACAATGTCTGTACATTCAACTATGTTTCCTATTTATCAGCCATTTGAATTGGAGCGGGTGATGCCAGCATCTAGCGGACTAAAAACACAGTCTTCAAATAAAACAGTGCTACCTCTTGGTGGAGATAGCACCCTGGTTGTACATGCACGAGAACCAGCCCTACCACACATAACCCAAACTCTCGCATATTGTACCCCTACTGCGATGGACAGAGAACCATCTTCACCCAATCTAACCCCAACCACAACAGATAGTAACCCAGTTCCTGTTGACACAGCACCATCTCCACCACAGAGCTCCCAAATAAGAGCAGTTAGTAAGGCAGCTCCAGTGCCCAAAGGGCCAGTACTACCACGGCGAACCCCAACTCCACCAGTTAGTACGCCTATTCCTATGGAGGAAGCACAACCAGCTAGTCGTAGTTTAGCATCTATCACATTTGATGTTGTTAAATCATATGTGCGTATCTTCCCATCTTGGAAATATTATACTGAAGATGAAGGAAAATGCCACTTGCAGGTCTTTGTCCAGGATTTATGTGTAAGTAATGTTATTCATGGCAATTACTTTGCTTTGTCCCATACATCCTACCTCCATGATGTTTATAATACAGCAAATTTTCCCATTTTTCTCTATAGAGAAGGACCGATTTGAAGGCGAGGATGAGGTAACCTGTGCTAATACCTCTGCTATCTTCAAGAATGCTTGGTGGCGATATCGAATTACTCAAGAAAGCGTGCTTCACCGGCAAAGAAACTCATCAAATTCCCTTACGTTCTCCTAAGACACATTTACTGGACGATGACTGGGAATGCCTTGTTCTGTACTAGTCCCGAACCAAGAATGTGGTAAGGTCTATGAGCTCATTTCTTATTTTTAAGTACTATATTCTTGCGTCTTACTGTACTCTGTTCATGTAGAACAAGTGACTAAACCTGAAGAACAACTGTTCTAATTTAAGATTCCATTGCTATCATAGTTCCAAAAAGCGCTAGGCGTTAATTGTGCGTTTTGCCACCGCCTTGCGCTTTACTAACCAAAGCGCATGCTTATGCGCAGTTATGCATAGATTAAGCATAGTTATGCGCAATGCATTTCGCCAACGCCTAGAGCCTAGGCGCGCTTAAGAGTTTGCTTAGGCGCGCCTTTTTTAACTATGATTGCTATCGTGCATACTGCTTTGCTCTTGCATCACTGTATTTACTCATACAAACTTATTTTTAAATTGAAGGATCCAATCGAATCTCCAATGGCACATCAGGTATGTTCACGCATGTTTCTTTAACAGGCTTGCTCTTATCAATAGCTCTGTTGATTTCAATTTCAATTGTGTATACAGTTGACTTCTCATATCATGCACATTACTAGCATCACAACAGAGCAAATAGTGTTGTTGTACATGTAGACCCGTGGTACCCATCTGAAATCTTGTTGTGACGTGTAGTTTGCCACGCTTTGTATTCTTTCACTACTGCTTTGTCTTGAACTGATATGATTTGAACCGTGTCTCTATTTTGATTTGGCAAGACAATGTAGTGACCATAAGACATAGATATATGTTTGTTTGATGCTTTTATTATGTACTAGTACTTGGTAATAGAATACTTGGTAGTTTAATCTTGTCCACCTTACTAATGAACCGGTTCACCGAAATGAGTTTCATATACTAGTACATGCTAAACCTGTTATGTGTCCGCTTGTTTCTTCTTTTAGAATCTTTGACAGAATATTGGGGAAGAGTGCCTTATTAAGCAATGGTAAAGGAAGTAATGAGATAAGGTTAGGGATAATGACACATCCTTGTTGGTCTCAACAAAGCTGATAAAACAGTGAGGAAGACTATCTCGATGACAATTGAGACAACCCCAAAGTCCTGTCTTGGTTTAGTGTTCAAGTTACTGGCCACTACCACTTGCACAAGCTATTCAAACTCACTGTCTGAATCTGTTTGGTTTCTTGAGTCTCAACTACAAGCTGAAAGACATCAATCAGCTGTGCTGCGACAAGAAGCGGAAGGACTGCAGAAGTCCCTGGTGATGGGGAACGTAGTAATTTCAAAAAAATTCCTACGCACACGCAAGATCATGGTGATGCATAACAACGAGAGGAGAGTGTTGTCCACGTGCGCTCGAGACCAAAGCGAGGCGTTATATCAACACGGTTGATGTAGTAAATGCGTCTTCACGGCCCGACCGATCAAGCACCGAAACTACGGCACCTGCGAGTTTTAGCACACGTTCAGCTCGATGAAGATCCCCGGACTCCGATCCAGCAAAGTGTCGGGGATGATTTCCGTCAGCACGACGGCGTGGTGATGGTGATGATGTTCTACCGACGCAGGGCTTCGCCTAAGCACCGCTACGATATGACCGAGGTGGAATATAGTGGAGGGGCACGCTGCACGGCTAAAACGATCACGAAGATCAACTTGTGTATCTATGGGGTGCCCCCCTCCTCCGTATATAAAGGGGGGAGGAGGAGAGGGTCGGCCAAGGGGAGAGGCGCGCCCTAGGGGGGGCAATCCTACTCCAAGTAGGATTGGCCCCCTTTCCTATTAGGAGTAGGAGAGGGAAGGAAGAGAGGGGAGGGAAGAAGGAAAGGGAGGGCCCTCCCAATTTGGATTGGGCTTGGGGCGGCACGCCCCCTCCTTTGCTCCTTATCCCTCCTTTCCACTAAGGCCCAATAAGGCCCATATACCTACCGGGGGGTTCAGGTAACCTCCCGGAGCTCCGGTATAGTCCCAATCTCACCCAGAACCTTTCCGGTGTCCAAATATAGCCGTCCAATATATCAATCTTTATGTCTCGACCATTTCGAGACTCCTCGTCATGTACGTGATCACATCCGGGACTCCGAACAACCTTCGGTACATCAAAACTTATAAACTCATAATATAACTGTCATCGTAATGTTAAGCGTGCGGACCCTACGGGTTTGAGAACTATGTAGACATGACCTAGAACTGTTTCCAGTCAGTAACCAATAGCGGAACCTGGATGCTCATATTGGATCCTACATATTCTACGAAGATCTTTATCGGTCAAACCGCATAACAACATACGTTGTTCCCTTTGTCATCGGTATGTTATTTGCCCGAGATTCGATCGTCGGTATCTCAATGCCTAGTTCAATCTCGTTACCGGCAAGTCTCTTTACTCGTTACGTAATGCATCATTCCGTAACTAACTCATTAGCTACATTGCTTGCAAGGCTTATAGTGATGTGCATTACCAAGAGGGCCCACAGATACCTCTCCGACAATCGGAGTGACAAATTCTAATCTCGAAGTACGTCAACTCAACAAGTACCTTTGGAGACACCTGTAGAGCACCTTTATAATCACCCAGTTATGTTGTGACTTTTGGTAGCACACAAAGTGTTCCTCCGGTAAACGGGAGTTACATAATCTCATAGTCATAGGAACATGTATAAGTCATGAAGAAAGCAAAAGCAACATACTAAACTATCAAGTGCTAAGTTAACAGAATGGGTCAGGTCAATCACATCATTCTCCTAATGATGTGATCCCATTAATCAAATGACAACTCATGTCTATGGTTAGGAAACTTAACCATCTTTGATTTACGAGCTAGTCAAGTAGATGCATACTAGCGACATTATGTTTGTCTATGTATTCACACATGTATCATGTTTCTGGGTAATACAATTCTAGCATGAATAATAAACATTTATCATGATATGAGGAAATAAATAATAACTTTATTATTGCCGCTAGGGCATATTTCCTTCAGTCTCCCACTTGCACTAGAGTCAATAATCTAGATTACACGGTAATGATTCTAACACCCATGGAGTCTTGGTGCTGATCTTGTTTTGTTCGTGGAAGAGGCTTAGTCAACGGGTCTGCAATATTCAGATCCGTATGTATCTTGCAAATTTCTATGTCTCCCACCTGGACTTGGTCCCGGATGGAATTGAAGCGTCTATTGATGTGCTTGGTCCTCTTGTGAAATCTGGACTCCTTTGCCAAGGCAATTGCACCAGTATTGTCACAGAAGATCTTCATTGGTCCCGATGCACTAGGTATGACACCTAGATCGGAAATGAACTCCTTCATCCAGAATCCTTCATTTGCTGCTTCCGAAGCAGCTATGTACTCCGATTCGCATGTAGACCCCGCTACGATGCTTTGTTTAGAATTGCACCAACTGACAGCTCCACCGTTTAATATAAACACATATCCGATTTGCGATGTAGAATCGTCCGGATCAGTGTCAAAGCTTGCATCGACGTAACCATTTACGACTAGCTCTTTGTCACCTCCATAAACGAGAAACATATCCTTAGTCCTTTTAAGGTATTTCAGGATGTTCTTGACCGCTGCCCAGTGATCCACTCCTGGATTACTTTGGTACCTCCCTGCTAAACTAATAGCAAGGCACACATCAGGTCTGGTACACAGCATTGCATACATGATAGAGCCTATGGCTGAAGCATAGGAATTCCTTTCATTTCTCTCTATCTTCTGCGGTGGTCGGGCATTGAGTCGACTCAACTTCACACCTTGTAATACAGGCAAAAATCCTTTCTTTGCTGATCCATTTTGAACTTTTCAAAACTTTATCAAGGTATGTGCTTTGTGAAAGTCCAATCAAGCGTCTTGATCTATCTCTATAGATCTTGATGCCCAATATGTAAGCAACTTCACGGGGTCTTTCATTGAAAACTTTTATTCAAGTATCCTTTTATGCTATCCAGAAATTCTATATCATTTCCAATCAACAATATGTCGTCCACATATAATATTAGAAATGCTCTGAGCTCCCACTCACTTTCTTGTAAATCTGAGGCTTCTCCAAAAGTGCAGTATAAAACCATATGCTTTGATCACACTATCAAAGCGTTTATTCCAACTCGAGAGGCTTGCACCAGTCCATAAATGGATTCTGGAGCTTGCACACTTTGTTAGCTCCTTGGGATCGACAAAACCTTCCGTTGCATCATATACAACTCTTCTTCCGTAAATCCATTCAGGAATGCAGTTTTGACATCCATCGCCATATTTCATAATCATAAAATCGGCAATCGCTAACATGATTCGGACAGACTTAAGCATCGCTTCTGGTGAGAAGGTCTCATCGTAGTCAACCCGTTGAACTTGTCGAAAACCTTTTGCAACAAGTCGAGCTTTGTAGACGATAACATTACCGTCGGCGTCGGTCTTCTTCTTGAAGATCCATTTATTCTCTATTGCTTGCCGATCATCGGGCAAGTCAACCAAAGTCCACACTTTGTTCTCATACATGGATCCCATCTCAGATTTCATGGCTTCAAGCCATTTTGCGGAATCTGGGCTCACCATCGCTTCTTCATAGTTCGTAGGTTCACCATGATCTAGTAGCATGACTTCCAGAACAGGATTACCGCACCACTCTGGTGTGGATCTTATTCTGGTTGATCTACGAAGTTCAGTAACAACTTGATTTGAAGTTTCATGATCATCATCATTAACTTCCTCACTAATTGGTGTAGGTGTCACAGAAACCGGTTTTTGTGATGAACTTCTTTCCAATAAGGGAGCTGGTACTGTTACCTCATCAAGTTCTACTTTCCTCCCACTCACTTCTTTCGAGAGAAACTCCTTCTCTAGAAAGGATCCATTCTTAGCAACGAATGTCTTGCCTTCGGATCTGTGATAGAAGGTGTACCCAACTGTCTCCTTTGGGTATCCTATGAAGACACATTTTTTCGATTTGGGTTCGAGCTTATCAGGTTGAAGCTTTTTCACATAAGCATCGCAGCCCCAAACTTTCAGAAACGACAACTTTGGTTTCTTGCCAAACCATAGTTCATAAGGAGTCGTCTCAACAGATTTTGATGGTTCCCTATTTAACGTTAATGCGGCCGTCTCTAAAGCATAACCCCAAAACGATAGCGGTAAATCGGAAAGAGACATCATAGATCGCACCTATCTAGTAAAGTACGATTACGACGTTCGGACACACCATTACGCTGTGGTGTTCCTGGTGGCGTGAGTTGCGAAACTATTCCACATTGTTTCAAATGTAGACCAAACTCGTAACTCAAATATTCTCCTCCACGGTCAGATCGTAGAAACTTTATTTTCTTGTTACGATGATTTTCAACTTCACTCTGAAATTCTTTGAACTTTTCAAATGTTTCAGACTTATGCTTCATTAAGTAGATATACCCATATCTGCTTAAATCATCTGTGAAGGTGAGAAAATAACGATATCCGCCACGAGCTTCAACATTTATTGGACCACATACATCTGTATGTATGATTTCTAACAAATCTATTGCTCTCTCCATAGTACCGGAGAACGGTGTTTTAGTCATCTTGCCCATGAGGCACGGTTCGCAAGTACCAAGTGATTCATAAGCAAGTGGTTCCAAAAGTCCATCAGTATGGAGTTTCTTCATGCGCTTTACACTGATATGACCTAAAAGGCAGTGCCACAAATAAGTTGCACTATCATTATCAACTCTGCATCTTTTGGCTACAACATTATGAATATGTGTATCACTACAATCGAGATTCATCAAAAATAGACCACTCTTTAAGGGTGCATGACCATAAAAGATATTACTCATATAAATAGAACAACCATTATTCTCTGATTTAAATGAATAACTGTCTCGCATCAAACAAGATCCAGATATAATGTTCATGCTCAACGCTGGTGAAAGTGCAATCATGCCCTTACATTATGTTTTTGTTGTTTATGACAATCTACATGTAGGGGACTAACAATGACTGCCAAGTAGATTTCAGGTGTTGGTCCCCGGTTCGTCAAAATTGTGTGTGGATCAAGAGCATACGAAGTGAGTTCTCTCAAGGTTGAAGTGGTAAAATGATGTTTCATTTTATGTTTCTTGAGTTACAGGGATCCCGCACTATTAAGAGGGGATCAAAGGGGATTGTGCTAGATTTGCTCAAGTCGACATCTTCTATTTCGACTTCCTCACATCATATTCCAACATAGGCATATTTCACTCCTATCCAACAAAGTTCCACTCATATCCTATATACCAAATAAATCCATAGCCAACTAGGTTCCCCTACATGTATGATCTAACCTTTACATACTTTGCATCCTCCATTTTGGTTTATCGTGGGTGGTTCTCTAAGTGAGGACCTAGAGCTTTTCCATAGCTTCAAAACGAGCCCAAGATCATCAAAATCGGAGTCCGGATGAGAATGTTATGGATGTTTTATTTTGGGGGCGCCTGCAGTTTTTTTGTTGGCCGGATATCCGGGACGTGGCTCGGAAATCCGGCCATAGATGACCAGAACCGTGTGAAATGCTGGTTTGCCCTCGGGATGTCCGGCGATCTTCCGGATGTCCGGGCTTTCCTTTTTCACCGGATGTCCGGGCTTGACCCCCGGATGTCCGGCTCCCCTGTTTCCTACTCTGTTCTGCCCTGTTCTCCAAGTGGCTTGACAGGTCGGATGTCCGGCCTCCAGCCCGCATGTCCGGCTTGCCCGGTCACTTGCACTACAACGGGCATATTTGAGCACACACTATATATATTGCCTCTTCTCCCCACGAGAGAGGTTGACCATTCACTTTGAACAAACCCTAGAACACTTCTCACACTCTCTCTCATTTCTCCACGCCAAATCTTAGATCCCCAAGGGATTTGAGAGCTTTGAAAAGAAGTTGTCCGATCAAGTGATAGATCCAGTTCTCCTCCTTCTTTGCACCCAAGGAATTCGTGATTCGAGCAAGTCTTGAGCAAATCCCCATCGATCTTATTACTCTTGGAGGTTGGAGACTCCTAGGCGGTAGGAGTCTTCGAGAGAGAATCGACCTTTGTGATTACCCCGGATAAGTTTGTGAGGGTTTGAAGACCACCCAAGGTCTACCACTAGTGGTTGAGAAACGCCTTCGTGGTGTTGTCTCAAAGGGAGAATAGGATGAGCCTTCGTGGCGTTGGTGTGCCTTCGTGGTAACATCCACCTCTCTAACGGTGACTAGCTTCCCTCCAAGGAAGTGAACATCGGCATACATCCTCGTCTCTCGGAGTTGCGGTTATTCCTAACCCTAACTCTATACTTGTGGTTACTTGTTTTGGTTTGCACTTACTTACATCATATTGTGCTTGCTCACTTATATGCTTGTGTTACTTGCCTAGTACTTCGTACTTACTAGCAATTGTTAGGCTCACCTTCATATTCCGCACTATTGCCTAAAATTGCTAAGTAATAATTAAAATTTGTAATTGTACCTATTAACCCCCCCTCTAGGTCCATCTCGATCCTTTTCAATTGGTATCAGAGCCTCGTGCTCTATTCTTGTGGCTTAACCTCCCTAGAGCGAGATGAACCCAGATGGGACTCCCTTGGTTGTAGATCCTAAGGATAAATGCGGGGCTTCTTCTGAAGTCAAGTCCTTTACGTCGGAGGATCTAGAGCGACCCTGCTAAGCAAAAAGAGGAGCATGATGCTTCTCTTGAGGCCTTGGTCCAAATGAGACTAGCCACGTTGTCCTCGGTGCTTGCACCACTCTCGGGTGGTGCTGCCTCAAGGCCAACTGTGCCTACTCCATCACTTGGTCAACAACCTCCTAACAATGAACACGCCAGTGTTCCTTGGCTTTATGCAAGACCTCAGGTTGAGAAACCCAGATATAATCCTCAAGGCAGTCCTCCTTTGCTTAGTGCCACTTCCGATTTTCCTTTGTGGAGAGTTGCTATGCAGGACCATCTTCGACATGGAAACGATGAGATGTTGGAGATCTTGGAGTATGGCTATCATGTGGTTGATCCAAAGAACCCCACACCAAGAGAAATATATGACAAGAACCTCAATGACACTGGAATCATGTGGATAAGGAGAGGTTTGGATGAAAAGCAAAGGAGGCCGTTCATACACATCACAAGTGCCAAGGAACTATGGGAAACTGTTATGCGATCCAAAAGCGGCACTTCTACCCTCCGGAGTGCTCAATATGAAATTGCCAAGGGCAATTGCAAAACTTTGTATGGAAAAAGGTGAAACCCCAATCAACTCCATGAGTGTCTCATGACACTCCTTTGCCGATATTGAGTCATGTGAGTGTGACAAGACACAAGATGGATTCAACATGACTAAGAGGTTCCTTGTGGATAAGTTACTTCATGCTCTTGCTCCATTTCACCATCAAATGGTGTGGGACATAAGACAACACCATACCTTCAAGGAGATGACTACAGATGACATCGTATCCACCTTTCAACTATTTGAAGAGTCAAAGACTAATGCCACAAAACATCTTGCCCTGCATGGTTCCCCATCATCAAAGATCAATCTTGCATTGAAGGCCAAGCATGTATGTGAAGATGAACAAAGTGAAGAAGAAGAAGAGGATGACGAAGATGGTGATGAGATTGAATCCGACGAGGGCCCTACATATGAAGACATGGCTCTTTTTGTCAAGAAGTTTAGCGCGGGTAAATTCAAGGGAAGATTTCAAAAGAAGAAAGTAAGAAAATGCTACAACTGTGAAGAAACCAATCACTTCTCCAACGAGCGCCCTTATGAGAAGAGAGAAGATAAACCAAGGTTTCCTAAGACCTTTCCCAAGAAGAAGTTGCCAAATCCTTTGAACTCCAAGCTCAAGAAGAGAGATGGAAAGGCAATGGTTGCTCAAGAAGAATCTGATCCGGATGATGTTAGTGGTGTTGCCGGAGTTGCTCAAGACTCTCAAAACACCTTGAGGTTAGTAAACAAGAGTGGTAACGTGGTCACCTACAACTACATGAAAGATTACAAGGGCAACGCTCACAAATGCCTAATGGCAAAGGCCATGGCTGAAGAAGAAGAGGACCAAAGCTCTTCTGACAAGGTCAAGGTAACTCCACGATCAAATCCTCCTCTTTTCACGCCTTCTACTTATAGTGATGAGTATCTTGATGCGGAGGATAGTTATGAGGATGATGATCTAACTGATCATATGCTTGCTAAACTTAATAAGTTCATGTGCTCCCTCAAAGGAAAGAAGCTCACTATGTTTCGTATGCTTATGGAGATGGTGAGTAAGCACACCATCTCCATTAAGGAACTCGAAACCCTCGTCATCGAGGAAAAGGAAAAATGTGAAATCCTTGAGCGGAAAGTCAAATATGAGGAAGCACGAAATGATGAACTATGCTTAAAAATTTGTGCAAATATTGATGTTCATACTAAAGATCTTGCCTCCTTGAAAAAGGCTATTGGCTCTTGTGAAGAGTTGATGAATGATAAAAGTAAGCTTGTAAAGTCTCATGCTTCTCTCACTAAGGATTGTGAGCTTCTATCCGTGTCTCTCAAGACTAAGGAAGAAGAGCTCACCCTTCTTACAAAGAGTTTTGAGACACTCAAACTTACTTATCTTGAAACTCTAGCTAAGGCTTACTCATCTCCTATTATCAATGTTGATGCATGTTCTACTAACTCTAGTAGTGATCTAGCATCCATTCTTGAGAAAATCGGTTTCTCAAAGCTCAAATCGAGAAAGGGCTCATGACATGTGCTCAAGGGCAAAAGAACCTTAATGAGGTGTTGAGCCAACACAATGAAGCGTTAAGCCAAAGAGGGACTCGGGTTTGACCCAAGCACAAGCAAGAAGAAGGCGTCCTCCCAAAAGTGCACCACCCCTTTAAAAGAAACCTTTGTACGAGAAGGACACAAGGAGAAAGGTAAGGTTGTTAGTGGGAAGGCCACAAGGGGCATGCCCACTCTCAACAAGCCAAAAGAGTTCATGCCTCCATCCTATGTACTACGTAAGACTAAGGATGGAGAAGTTTATCTAAAGTTTGTTGGTCCCCAAAAGGCATTTCGTTTTATGCTATTTGGGTCCCTAAGACCCTTGTGACTGACTTGAGAGGTCCCATTGTAAAATGGGTGCCTCTAACCAAGTAATAATTGTGTGTAGGTAGCTTTCTCCGGTGGAGTAAAATGGGTGATTGATAGTGGATGTACCAATCATATGACGGAGATAGCAAATTGCTCTACGATTTCATGGAAGCTATTCAACCATTTATGAGCATTATGTTTGGTGGAGGATCAAAAGGACAGGTACTTGGGTTGGGTAAGGTGGCTATCACAAATGACATGTCTCTTGCAAATGTCATGCTTGTCCAATCCTTAAATATCATTTGCTTTACATCGCCAATTGGCTTCATTGGTTATGATACACTATTTGGACTAACGGATGTGAAAGTCTTTAAGAGATACTCTCGAAGTGGCCTTTGTTGGAGAGTTGGATGGCAACCTTTACGGTTGATTTCTCGAAGAGAGCACATTACATGCAACTTGTCTAATGGCCAAGGCCGACAAAGGGTGGCTATGGCATCGCGTGGCTAGCCCATGTCGGCATGAGGAATCTTCAAGATCTCTTAAAGGGAATCACATCCTTGGACTAACAAATGTCTCTTTGAGAAAGATTGTGTGTGTAGTGCATGTATAGCAGGAAGCAACATCAATCAAAGCACCCACCCAAGAATATTGTGTCTACTTTAAGGCCTTTGGAGCTCCTTCATGTGGATCTCTTTGGGCCTCCTTCATGGGATAGTCTTGGTGGGAAAAAGTATGGACTTGTCATTGTTGATGATTACTCAAGATATACATGGGTGTTTTTCCTCAAGTCCAAGGGCGAAACGAAGATCACTTTCATTGACTTTGCCAAGCAAGCACAGCATAAGTTTGACAAAGAAATCTTGGCAATAAGAAGTGACAATGGATCTGAGTTCAAGAACTATACCTTGGAAGAATTCCTTAGTGATGAAGGATTGAGCATCAATATTCAGCTCCATACACTCCTCAGCAAAATGGTGTAGCCGAAAGGAAGAACCGCACCCTTGTGGAGATGGCAAGGTCCATGTTGGATGAATACAAGTCACCACATAGTTTCTGGGCCGAAGCTGTCAACACCGCATGTCATGCATCAAACCGGCTTTTCCTCCGCACTATATTGGAAAAGACTCCATATGAGCTTCTAACTGGAAACAAGCCAAATGTCAAGTACTTTCGTGTATTTGGGTGCAAATGTTTCATCCTCAACAAAAGAGAAGGTTAGGAAAATTTCAATCCAAAACAATTGAGGGTATATTTGTTGGCTATGGATCAAACTCTCACGCATATAGAGTCTACAACAAATCCAATGGATGTGTTGTAGAAACTTGTGACGTGGTGTTTGATGAATTTAATGGCTCCCATGGGGAGCAAGTTGATCTAAGTGAAGTAGGTGAAGAAGATTCTTCTCAAGACATTTTGACCATGGGTGTTGGTGCACTTCTTCCTATGGAACAAGAACCTCATGATGATGAAGAAGAAGATAGAAGTCTCACACATCATCAAACTACTTCAACATTCATAACACCACAAGCCCCTATTGCTCAACCGATACCTTTAGCCCAAGTTGAAGAGGATGATCAAGCTCCTCCTCATGACAATCTCCAAGAACAAGAACAAGAAAGTCCAATCATTGATGATGAACCTCAACAAATGCAATATGAACAAGAAGATCTTCCTCCACACATTAATGATCCATATGTTGAGGATGTGGATGATGGACATGAAGTTGAACCTCGTGAAACCCTTACCTCTATCATGCCACGAGTGGCCGGTCGTGTTGATGTTGACAAAATACTCACCGACATATCGGAAGGTAGAGTCACTCGTAAACACTTGACCAACTTTTGTGCTCACTTCTCTTTTGTGTCTAGTTTTGAACCCATCAAGGTACAAGATGCATTGATGGACAACGATTGGCTAGTTGCTATGCAAGAAGAGTTGAACAGTTTTGAATGCAACCAAGTGTGGTCATTAGTCAAGAGGCCACCTACCGAACACAACGTCATTGGAACAAAATGGATTCTCAAGAACAAACAAGATGAGAATGGTGTAATCATCCGAAACAAGGCAAGGTTAGTGGCACAAGGGTACTCACAAGTTGAAGGTTTGGACTTTGGTGAGACCTTTGCCCCCGTTGCCCGTCTTGAATCCATTCACATCTTACTTGCTTATGCTGCTTTGAATGGTTTTACACTACATCAAATGGATGTGAAGAGTGCTTTCCTTAACGGTCCTCTACAAGAAGAAGTATATGTATCACAACCACCTGGGTTCGTTGATCCCGATCACAAAGACTATGTGTATAAACTTCATAAGGCTTTGTATGGCCTCAAACAAGCACCTCGTGCTTGGTATGATCATCTTAAGAAGTTTTTACTCGATGATGGTTTTGTGAGAGGGGTGATCGATCCTACTCTTTTTACTAAGAGGGATAAGGGTGATTTGATCTTATGCCAAATCTATGTAGATGATATCATTTTGGTTCTCCTAACATTCATTTGTGCAAGAAGTTTGCGGCTTCAATGACCAAGAATTTTGAAATGTCACTCAATGCGGTTTGAAGTTCTTCCTTGGTTTTCAAATTCAACAATTTCAAGAAGGAATTTTCTTGTCCCAAGAAAAGTACCTCAAGGATATCCTAGAAGTTTGGTATGTCGATGCTAGTCCATGTAAGACACCAATGCCAACCAAAATAACACTCATTGAAGACACAGACGGTATCCCTTGACCCATCTAAATACCGCTCTATGATTGGTTCATTGCTTTATCTTTGTGCATCTAGACCAGACATCATGTTTAGTGTATGCATGTGTGCTAGATTTCAAGCTTCCCTAGGGAAAGTCATCATAAAGCGGTTAAGCATATTCTTAGATACCTTGTTCATACCCCAAAGTTGGGTCTATGGTATCCCAAGGATGCTAAGTTTGATCTCATTGGATACGGATGCGGATTGGGCGGAGACAAAGTGGATCGTAAATCCACCTCCGGTGCATGTCAATTTCTTGGGCGCTCCTTGGTAAGTTGGTCATCAAAGAAACAAAATTGTATTGCCCTCTCTACATGAAGCTGAATACATTGCTGCCTTGGTTGTGCAACTCAGTTATTATGGATGAGGCAAACTTTGAAGGATTATGGTATCACCTATAGACATGTGCCTCTTCTATGTGATAATGAAAGTGCTATCAACATTGCCGAGAACCCCAAGGATCATCTCCGCACCAAACACATTGATATTAGATATCACTTCTTGAGAGATCATGTTGAGAAAGGCGATATTCACATTGGTCACATTGGGACAGATTTGCAACTGGCAGATATTTTCACCAAACCATTGGATGAAGCAAGGTTCTGTCGACTTAGGCGTGAACTTGGTATCTTGGAGCTTGACAACATTATGTGAAATCTAGTACTCATCCATGCTTAAACTTAATGTCTTGTCTTGATGTAGGCATATATTTAGGGGGAGACACTCAATCCATGAGTTCTCTCACCTTACATAATGCATAAATTGAACAAACACTCTCAAAGTTATCATAGTTTTTTTAAACTAGGATACTTTAATATGATGGAGTAGTGACCATGTGCTCAAAGTTTATATCTTTGTGGTACTATGTTCCATATGCTCAAACATGGTGACCTCAGTCACCGCTTGTACAATGCTTATATGGACCCTTCTTCCTAATCATGTTTGGATTATTTATGTATCTTAGCATGGCCTTAGACGTCTCAGGTTGTCCCCCTTATTAATCTCATGTAAACCACTTGGCGGTGTCTATATATAATTACTCGGGTCGGCCCCCTCCTTCACATCTCCCCCTCGCGCGTGTCGTCTGTCCAGTGACCGGACATCCGGGTCTCGCGCCGGACATCCGGGCTCCGTGAAAAATTCCTTGCCCATCAAAACGACCATGAACTGCCGTCAGTGGCCGGACATCCGGGCCTCAGCCGGACATCCGGGCGCTGCTTCTCTGGTCTCTGTTTTCCACTCGCCGGATATCCGGGCCTTGCCGGATGTCGACCCGTCACCATAAGTCGCGTATACAGGAAGGGGTGTGGGGTTTTGGGGGGGTTCCATTTTCCTTCCCTTCGTCCCTTTCCTCATCTCCCCTCACAGCCGCCGCCGCCACTACTCCGTCTTGCCCGGCCATCTCCTCCGACCTCCGCCCCGATCTCCCCGCTAAGCGGACTCTTCTCCTCCCGATCTCGATTCTATCAATCCATTTCTTGGATTGTGGCTTGAATCTCTCGGGAGGGCCGTGTTCGTGGGATTCACCTCCGGAGTTCTTCATGGCTCGTACAAGAACTGCGGTCCCAAGCGTCCCGAGGTGTCTACTCGGGTAAGGGTGCTATCTCTTTAATCTCCCTTGCTTGTGACTAAATCTTATTGGGTTGCATTATTCTCAATGTACATCTTGCCATATCTATTGCTCTCGCGTTAGGTTCTGTTTACCTAAGCCTACAAACACCTCTATATGTACTCGGTTACTCAACTTAACCATGGGAATGTAATTTGTTCATTCCACGGTTTAATTTGGTGTATCCTGTTCATGTTCTTTGGCTCCTTCTTATTGGAAACCATTCATTGTCCATTCCAGGTTGATGCGGCAAGGCCCCACCGACTCCGATGAGTATCGCGGCCCAAGAAAAAGAAGGTCTCCACCAAGAAGAAGAAGCGAGCACCATCCACCAGTCCGTCGGCCTCGGATCCAGATGATGCGGACTATGTTGGAGAGGAAGAGGATGACGATGCGCCACGACGATCATTGGACAGTCCAAGCCGGTACTAGGAGGGCGCCGATGCCTCATGTTCGTGGTTACGCAATACCCATTGCCCATGGTCGTCGCATCTCCATGGAGCTTCCTGATAGTGGAGGTCGCCCCACTCACGACTTCACAACTGTGGGGGCAGGGCAATATCTTCAGTTCCGTCGGGATGTTAATCCCTATAAGATGGTGGCGGATGCCGAAGATCCTCGGTTCCGGACTCGTATGCAGCAGGATCTCTATTCCAGCTTTGTCCATGGGCGTGGCCTTGCTCCTCACTCATACTTGGATCTAAACTTCCTGCGTGATAATCCTGCCATGTTCCCTAACGATCCAGTCAAGATCATTGATGACATGACTCTTGGTCCTGCAATGACCTTCAGGCGTGATTGGAGTGAAGCTGCCATTCTACAGTTCTATGCCACCTGTTTCTTTGGTCCGGACAACACCCTCACTTGGATGACCGATGACACTACACAAAGCATCACCTACGACAGGTTTGTTCAGATTTTGGGTCTCTCAGGTGTTGGCCATTGCATCCACAGTATGGATCCAGAGGGCAAGCCCAAAGGGATTGATGCTTGCTTGCCTCTTGTAAAACCTACCTCTTAGCTAACTGACGAAGAAAAAGCATATCCAGTCAATGAGGTATCCATCTTCCGTGCTCCCTTCTTCATCCTCTTTCAGTGTGTGCTTCGCACTTTCTATCCTAAGAAGGGAGATCGCTCGAGGGCTCGCAACTATTGTATTGACTTGATGGTTCATATGCATGAGAAACCCACTGTACCTCTGGACACTGCCAACTTCATTTGGCATGAGATCCGTCTTTGCAGTTTTATTCAGACGCCTTGGTTCCTCATGCCCCATATATTCAGGCTCGATTGATCACTGCTCCCTTTGAGGTGGTTAAGTCAGCTGTGCACTCCATTTGGAAACCTCCTCCTCACATGCGTGTGACAGCTATGGCTTCTACTCAGCCTAGGAGGTCTGCTGGTGAGAGGACAGCTGCTCCTACCCA
Organism: Aegilops longissima; assembly: GCA_021605205.1. Taxonomy (NCBI): domain Eukaryota; kingdom Viridiplantae; phylum Streptophyta; class Magnoliopsida; order Poales; family Poaceae; genus Aegilops; species Aegilops longissima. Next base: position 65,802 of record JAHIAM010002783.1, read on the forward strand.
GCCCACTGGTTCTTCTGTTCCATCTTCCTCGACCGGTCCTCGTAGCCGTTTTGAATCATTCTTGGGTAAGGCTCAGTCTGCTATCATGAAGGCAATCACCTTCAGCTGTCAGCAGAATCATGATGTTCAGAAGCGCCTTGTCATCTCCCAGAATATACTCAAACAGCGCCTCCGTGACCGTGGGAGTCCTATTAGTGATGATGATCCTCTTCCCGCAGCTCCATCCTCGTCCACTTTCGGTTTTCCATCTCATGCTGACTACCCCGAGTTTCTTGATGTTGATGATGACATCCGTCCAGAGTGATTGAGACTGTTTTAGTTTTCTCCCCTTTTTCCTTGTTGCTGGCAAAGGGGGAGAAGTAGTATCATAGTAATATGGTCATGCTATGATATGTTATTCCAACCTATGGTACTTGTTCGCTTGAGACTATGTTATGATTATGTTTATGCTGCTACCTATGGTACTTGATCACTTGAGACTATGTTATGATTATGGCATAGCCATGAAATGTTCTCAGTCTATTTAAAGTGTTATGATGATTTCATATTCTATTTGAAGTGTTATGATGATTTCATATGTGTTCGTCTCTTACTTCTTTAATTCTTTAAGTTACATATGGAATCATACGAACCTTTGTGTTGGTTATCCTAATATATTCATCGCATGCCCACAATGAGGGGGAGCTAAAAGCAAATTGTAACTAAACATATTCTGTATCTGTTTTGCTCCCATGATTATCATTGCTAAGACTATTTTATTACATCTATGATACTACATGTATGATTGTCATCAACAAACAAAAAGGGGGAGATTGAAAGTGCAATCATGCCCTTACATTATGTTTTTGTTGTTTATGACAATCTACATGTAGGGGACTAACAATGACTGCCAAGTAGATTTCAGGTGTTGGTCCCCGGTTCGTCAAAATTGTGTGTGGATCAAGAGCATATGAAGTGAGTTCTCTCAAGGTTGAAGTGGTAAAATGATGTTTCATTTTATGTTTCTTGAGTTATAGGGATCCCGCACTATTAAGAGGGGATCAAAGGGGATAGTGCTAGATTTGCTCAAGTCGACATCTTCTATTTCTACTTCCTCACATCATATTCCAACATAGGCATATTTCACTCCTATCCAACAAAGTTCCACTCATATCCTATATACCAAATAAATCCCTAGCCAACTAGGTTCCCCTACATGTATGATCTAACCTTTACATACTTTGCATCCTCCATTTTGGTTTATCGTGGGTGGTTCTCTAAGTGAGGACCTAGAGCTTTTCCATAGCTTCAAAACGAGCCCAAGATCATCAAAATCGAAGTCCGGATGAGAATGTTATGGATGTTTTATTTTGGGGGCGCCTGCAGTTTTTTTTGTTGGCCGGATATCCGGGACGTGGCCCGGAAATCCGGCCGTAGATGACCAGAACCGTGTGAAATGCTGGTTTGCCCTCCGGATGTCCGGGCTTTCCTTTTTCGCCGGATATCCGGGCTTGACCCCCGGATGTCCGGCTCCCCTGTTTCCTACTCTGTTCTGCCCTATTCTCCAAGTGGCTTGACAGGTCGGATGTCCGGCCTCCAGCCCGGATGTCCGGCCTGCCCGGTCACTTGCACTACAACGGGCATATTTGAGCACACACTATATATATTGCCTCTTCTCCCCACGAGAGAGGTTGACCATTCACTTTGAACAAACCCTAGAACACTTCTCACACTCTCTCTCATTTCTCCACACAAAATCTTAGATCCCCAAGGGATTTGAGAGCTTTGAAAAGAAGTTGTCCGATCAAGTGATAGATCCACTTCTCCTCCTTCTTTGCACCCAAGGAATTCGTGATTTGAGCAAGTCTTGAGCAAATCCCCATCGATCTTATTACTCTTGGAGGTTGGAGACTCCTAGGCGGTAGGAGTCTTTCGGAGAGGAATCGACCTTTGTGATTACCCCCGGATAAGTTTGTGAGGGTTTGAAGACCACCCCAAGGTCTACCACTAGTGGTTGAGAAAGCATTCGTGGTGTTGTCTCAAAGGGAGAATAGGATGAGCCTTCGTGGCGTTGGTGTGCCTTCGTGGTAACATCCACCTCTCTAACGGTGACTAGCTTCCCTCCAAGGAAGTGAACATCGGCATACATCCTCGTCTCCCGGAGTTGCGGTTATTCCTAACCCTAACTCTATACTTGTGGTTACTTGTTTTGGTTTGCACTTACTTACATCATATTGTGCTTGCTCACTTATATGCTTGTGTTACTTGCCTAGTACTTCGTACTTACTAGCAATTGTTAGGCTCACCTTCATATTCCGCACTATTGCCTAAAATTGCTAAGTAATAATTAAAATTTGTAATTGTACCTATTCACCCCCCCTCTAGGTCCATCTCGATCCTTTTCAGCTGGCACCAAATAACAATTATTCAGGTCTAAAACTAATCCCAAAGGTAGATGTAGAGGTAGGTTGCCGACCGCGATCACATCGACTTTGGAACCATTTCCCGTGCATCGTCACCTCGTCCTTGGCCGGTGTTAAGCAATCCGTAGTCCCTATTTGAGTTGCAAATATTAGCAACAGAACCAGTATCAAATACCCAGGTGCTACTGCGAGCTCTAGTAAGGTACACATCAATAACATGTATATCACATATACCTTTTTTCACCTTGCCATCCTTCTTATCCGCCAAATACCTGGGGCAGTTCCGCTTCCAGTGACCAGTTTGCTTGCAGTAGAAGCACTCAGTTTTAGGCTTAGGTCCAAACTTGGGTTTCTTCTCTTTAGCAGCAACTTGCTTGTTGTTCTTCTTGAAGTTCCCCTTCTTCTTTCCTTTGCCCTTTTTCTTGAAAATAGTGGTCTTGTTGACCATCAACACTTGATGCTCCTTCTTGATTTCTACCTCTGCAGCCTTTAGCATTGCGAAGAGCTCGGGAATTTTCTTTTCCATCCCTTGCATATTATAGTTCATCACGAAGCTCTTGTAGCTTGGTGGCAGTGATTGGAGAATTCTGTCAATGACCCTATCATCCGTAAGATTAACTCCTAGTTGAATCAAGTGATTGTTATACCCAGACATTTTGAGTATATGCTCACTGACAGAACTATTCTCCTCCATCTTGCAGCTATAGAACTTATTGGAGACTTCATATCTCTCAATCCGGGCATTTGCTTGAAATATTAACTTCAACTCCTGGAACATCTCATATGCTCCATGACGTTCAAAACGTCGTTGAAGACCCGGTTCTAAGCCGTAAAGCATGGCACACTAAACTATTGAGTAGTCATCATCTTTGCTCTGCCAGACGTTCTTAACATCTGGCGTTGCTCCTACAGCAGGCCTCGCACCCAGCGGTGCTTCCAGGACGTAATTCTTCTGTGCAACAATGAGGATAATCCTCAAGTTACGGACCCAGTCCGTGTAATTGCTACCATCATCTTTCAACTTTGCTTTCTCAAGGAACGCATTAAAATTCAACGGAACAACAACACGAGCCATCTACCTACAACAAACATAGAAAAGCAAAATACTATCGGTACTAAGTTCATGATAAATTTAAGTTCAATTAATCATATTACTTAAGAACTCCCACTTAGACAGACATCTCTAGTCATCTAAGTGATCACGTGATCCAAATCAACTAAACCATGTCCGATCATCACGTGAGATGGAGTAGTTTTCAATGGTGAACATCACTATGTTGATTATATCTACTATATGATTCACGCTCGACCTTTCGGTCTCCGTGTTCCGAGGCCATATCTGCATATGCTAGGCTCGTCAAGTTTAACCTGAGTATTCTACGTGTGCAAAACTGGCTTGCACCCATTGTAGATGGACGTAGAGCTTATCACACCCAATCATCACGTGGTGTCTGGGAACGACGAACTTTGGCAACGGTGCATACTCAGGGAGAAAACTTCTTGATAATTAGTGATAGATCATCTTAAAATTCTACCGTCAATCAAAGCAAGATAAGATGCATAAAGGATAAACATCACATGCAATCAATATAAGTGATATGATATGGCCATCATCATCTTGTTCTTGTGATCTCCATCTCGAAGCACCGTCATGATCACCATCGTCAACCGGCGCGGCACCTTGATCTCCATCGTAGCATCGTTGTCGTCTCGCCAACTATTGCTTCTACGACTATCGCTACCACTTAGTGATAAAGTAAAACAATTACAGAGCGATTGCATTTCATACAATAAAGCGACAACCATATGGCTCCTACCAGTTGCCGATAACTCGGTTACAAAACATGATCATCTCATACCATATCCCATATTACAGGGCGACCATATCACATCACAACATGCCCTGCAAAAACAAGTTAGACGTCCTCTACTTTGTTGTTGCAAATTTTACGTGGCTGCTACGGGCTGAGCAAGAACCGTTCTTACCTACGCATCAAAACCACAATGATAGTTCGTCAAGTTAGTGATGTTTTAACCTTCTCAAGGACCGGGCGTAGCCACACTTGGTTCAACTAAAGTTGGAGAAACTGACACCCGCTAGCCACCTTTGTGCAAAGCACGTCGGGAGAACCAGTCTCGCGTAAGCATACGCGTAATGTCGGTCCATGCCGCTTTATCCAACAATACCACCGAACCAAAGTATGACATGCTGGTAAGCAGTATGACTTGTATCGCCCACAACTCACTTGTGTTCTACTCGTGCATATAACATCAACGCATAAAACCTAGGCTCTGATGCCACTTATGGGGAACATAGTAATTTCAAAAAATTTCCTACGCACACGCAAGATCATGGTGATGCATAGCAACAAGAGGGGAGAGTGTTGTCCATGTACCTTGGTAGACCAAAAGCGGAAGCGTTATATCAACGCGGTTGATGTAGTCGTACGTCTTCACGGCCCGACCGGTCAAGCACCGAAACTACGGCACCTCCGAGTTTTAGCACACGTTCAGCTCGATGACGATCCACGGACTCCGATCCAGCAAAGTGTCGGGGATGATTTCCGTCAGCACGACGGCATGGTGACGGTGATGATGTTCTACCGACGCAGGGCTTTGCCTAAGCACCGCTACGATATGACCGAGGTGGAATATAGTGGAGGGGGGCACCGCACATGGTTAAGAACGATCACGAAGATCAACTTGTGTATCTATGGGGTGCCCCCCTCCTCCATATATAAAGTGGGGGAGGGGGAGAGGGCCGGCCAAGGGGAGAGGCGCGCCCTAGGGGGGCAATCCTACTCCAAGTAGGTTTGGCCCCCCTTTCCTATTAGGAGTAGTCGAGGGAAGGAAGAGAGGGGAGGGAAGAAGGAAAGGGGGGGGGGCCCTCCCAATTCAGATTGGGCTTGGGGGGTGCGCCACCTCCTTTGCTCCTTCTCCCTCCTTTCCACTAAGGCCCAATAAGGCCAATATACCTACCGGGGGGTTCCGGTAACCTCACGGAGCTCCGGTATAGTCCCAATCTCACCCGGAACCTTTCCGGTGTCCAAATATAGCCGTCCAATATATCAATCTTTATGTCTCAACCATTTTGAGACTCCTCGTCATGTCCGTGATCACATCCGGGACTCCGAACAACCTTCGGTATATCAAAACTTATAAACTCATAATATAACTGTAATCGTAACGTTAAGCGTGCGGACCCTACGGGTTCGAGAACTATGTAGACATGACCTATAACTGTTTCCGGTCAGTAACCAATAGCGGAACCTGGATGCTCATATTGGCTCCTACATATTCTATGAAGATTGTCGGTGTCAAAACCGGCGGATCTCGGGTAGGGGGTCCCGAACTGTGCCTCTAGGCGGATGGTAACAAGAGACAAGGGACACGATGTTTTTACCCAGGTTCGGGCCCTCTCGATGGAGGTAATACCCTACTCCTGCTTGATTAATATTGATGATATGGGTAGTACAAGAGTAGATCTACCACGAGATCAGAGAGGCTAAACCGTAGAAGCTAGCCTATGGTATGATTGTTGTTCGTCCTATGGACTAAAACCCTCTGGTTTATATAGACACCGGACAGGTTAGGGTTACACAGAGTCGGTTACAACGGTAGGAGATCTACATATCCGTATCGCCAAGCTTGCCTTCCACGCCAAGGAAAGTCCCATCCGGACACGGGACGAAGTCTTCAATCTTGTATCTTCATAGTCTAGGAGTCCGGCCAAAGATGATAGTTCGCTATCCGGACACCCCTAGTCCAGACTCCTCGGTAGCCCCCGAACCAGGCTTCAATGATGACGAGTCCGGCGCATATTGTCTTCGGCATTGCAAAGGCGGGTTCCTCTTCCGAATACTTCATAGAAGGTTTTGAACACCAGGATAGTGTCCGGCTCTGCAAAACAAGTTACACATACCACCGTAGAGAGAATAATTTTTGCACAGATCTGCTGACGTATTCCGCGGCGTGACATCACACCGCGGCCAAGCCTTTATACGAATCGTTTTTTACTGTTCCACCTTAGCGCGTTTAGCGAGGCAGTTTCCTTGGCACATCTTTATCAAAGCATAGATCGCGCCCCCTTATTCCGGGATTCTCATCAAATACGGACGTGGGTAACCCAACCGTGCCCGTTGGCATGCCTCCTCTATCGAAGGCGAGTCCTAATCGACCACGAGGAGGGCTCTTGGTATTCAACCTCTTTATAATGAGACCAAGGCCCTCTTATTTTTTACACCCTCCATCGAGTTCGCCTCACGCTTCGAGTTCTAACACCCAAAGCTTCAGATTTACGCGCTTCGGACCTTCGATGATGTCCGGCTCCGACCAGCACGGCCGATGGATGTCCTCTTCCATCACAGAAGAAGATGTGCTAAAGCTGCGAGACGCCAGGTATCTAACCGGCGAGATTTCGCATAAGCTGCCTGCTCCAGGGCAGGTCATTCCAACTCCCGAGCCCGGCGAGAGCGTGGTATTCGTGTCTCACTTCCTTCGGGGTTTAGGCTTCCCGACGGGTCCCTTTGTGCGGGGCTCATGTTTTATTATGGGCTGGATTTCCATGACTTGAATCCGGAGTCCATCCTCCATATCTCGTCATTCATTGTCGTATGTGAGGCCTTCCTCCATATTACCCCTCACTTCGGATTGTGGCTCAAGACCTTCAAGGTGGAGCGAAGATGATCGAGGGCAACAAGCAGAAAAGCGGAGGGCGGTCATAAGCAAGTGTGCTGATGCTCCGTGGTCCGAGGGCTCTTTTCAAGAGGAGCTTGGTTTGTGGCAGCGGGAGTGGTTTTATATTACCGCTCCTGGGGCACCAAATGGGTGGCGCTTCCGCCTTCCGCTTAGGTCCACCACAGCGATGGCGCCATGGGTCAACAAGGGGCTCGACTGGGGCCGCCCAAGGGCGTTCCTCATTGCGGGGCCGTATTGAGACCTCAAGAAAGAGAGATCAATCTGGTCGATGGCGCGAGGTTATGTTGATTCGGCCCTTACGCCTGCAAGCGTCGCCCCCTCCGCCTATGGGAATTTAATCCGGAGGGACCACGAGCTCTCCAGCATTTTATGGGTACGGCGCTTGTGGAGATGTATAAACTATTCTTCAGATCACAAGAAAGGTGTCCGGATCTAACTGAGGACGCAGGACTAAGCTGCAATCGTCCAGATACTCAAGTAAGTAGTCCTGTACCTGGACAGGCTGTCCGTTCATTTATCATAAACTTGCCCTTAAAGGAGCTGTTTCTTGAACAAGAGTGGATAGCGAAAGAAAAGTTGATAAGGTGTCCGGCTCCCCTCCCAGAGACCACGCCGGATCCCATGCTGACCAAGATGTTGAAGGCCTTTTAAAGAAGGCAAAGGGGGGAGCGGGGAAGCAACTGCTTCCACGAAGGAGGCTTCGAGGAAGGAGGGATCAAAGTCCCACCCTCCAAGGAGAGAAGAGGACCGCTTTGGAAGATCCAGAGGTCAAGGCCTCAAAGAGGGAAAGACATCTTCGTCGGAGAGTCCGCGCTGGGAAGTAGCCGCACTATTTCCCCAAGGGATCAGCCCTCCAATGAGCCGTAAGTAAAAAGAAGGGTCTTGTAAATAAGGAACATCCTGCATTTATTTCTCGAAGATAACGAAATTGTACCTTGTAGTTCGGATCTCAGCCCTTCTCAGCAGAGCTCGTCTTCGGGATCTTCTTCGGAGATGATGGAGAGAAACGCCCCACCTGTCGCACCCTCATGCGGCGGACGACCCCGAGGTGTCGTCGCGGAGGTTTCCCGAGCCCGCGGTCCGGAAGGTCCGCGCGCCGGGCGTCTTGGTCGGATGAGTGAAGGATCTGCTCGGGCGGCGGCTATCTCGAAGATCACCGTACTCTAATGGGTACGGTGATTGAAAGAATTGCATCCGCGAGAGCGGATTGCATGAAGCCGCCGAAGTTTACTAACGGGGTTTGAGGTGCATAAAAATGATGTACCTTACGACGATTATGCATATAGAATCGCCTGTATAGATAGTAGCCCCGAGACTCGGTATGTTGTCAAAATTGACAGCGTGCGAGGATCATAATCTCGATTATAACATTGCGCCGCTCCTAAATAGGTGGCGGGCGTCCGTAACCAGCGGATGATGAATTTGCCGAACTAAAGCGGCAACTTGATGAAGCGGATCACGGACATCGCTACTGGTCAATAAGCGGTTTGACGAGTCACAAGGTATGAGACTTCTCGCGGACACCTAGTAAGGGAGCTTGACGCCCGTGCCTTGACTTGTATGCTTAATGCAGGTGGTGCCGCTGTTGTGGAGGAGCTGCTGGCGGAACTTCGCCGAGCTAAAGAGCAAGCCGAAACGATAATGCAGCCGCTTTAAGAGGCGGCCGAAGAGCTAAAAGCCGAACGGGCTGCTCACTGCCGAAGCAAAGAGGAAATGGCCGATATGGCCATAAAGTTGAAGAATACTACCGACCGCTGCGAGGTTCTTGAAAAAGAACGTCAAAGCGGAGCAAGAGGGCCTGAAAAAAGCCACCGCCGAATCCAAGGATGCCCGTTCCGCTTTGAGAGCTGCCAAGGAGGAGCTGAATCAGGCGGGGTATTGCAGCTGGAAAACCGTTTTTGCTGTGGAGGAAATATACGGATCCAAGTATTCTCAGTTGGACAAGTTGTGGAGTTTGGAGGATGCTTATCGGACTTAGCGGCGGCGCTGCGGACGCGATTGAGCACTTCCGAGGCCGAAGGGGCGCTGTATGGAAGAGCTATATTGGTCGCAATTCCATAGTCCGGGCGTCCTCTTCCGTTGACCGATCGGTTGGCCGAATGGGCCGAGCTGAATCGATTGTCCGGACTTGCCATGAAGCATGTCATGACTCATTTGTGGCCAGGCGGACCCCAGCCGAAGAGTTATTTTGGCTTAGTGCAGCAGTTCCTTGGTGCGGTACCGCGTATCGACGCAATGAAGCGGTCGGCGTGTATTGAGGGAGCGCGGATGGCTCTGGCCCGTGTCAAGACATACTGGGCGGAGATGAAGGCCACCGAAGTTGCATCCCAAGATTCGGACAGAAGCCGAGTACCTGCGAGCACTATTTTGAGGAAGTCCTGCAGGGCGCTCGTTTAATAGAGACGCAGTGCTCGAAGGATATTATGTTTAAATGACATGTATGACTTGTGAAAACAATGTTTCAATATAATATAAGAGCTTTTTATACTTGTGCGTTCAAGTAGTAAACTACTCCCTGTACGGTCGTTGATGTATATGTATATATAACCTGAAAGATGGTAGTCCTTGGCTTCAGCCCCCACGCTTTTATAGTGCGGGGTGTTTACAAAGAAGGCGCTTTTCACACTTAATCCAACGTCTTGGTCCTATTAAGGAGGTGGTAGCGTAGCAAACTAGGCAAACGGACTATAATGCTTTATCACTTTCACTTAGCCATAGGAGTTCGAGGGTGGGGCTACTATATAGCCCTCGGGGCACCGCACTCTCCCGAATTTAAAGTGCGTATGTGCTGACGAAAAATGGCCCTTCGTTAATGCGGAGAATTCTAAACATTTCGGTGAGTCATCAGTGGTTGACCAGTATCTCGCTATATCATGACGATCGGTTTTGGCTTTCTCTCTTGAGGTGCTCGCTCGGCGAACCGGGCACAATCGCGATAGTTCTCCCGGTGCGCGTTAGCGATAGAGCGGAGCGTAAGGCAGCAAAACACGAGGCCGGGCAAACCCAACATTTGACCAAAGACATGATTACGAGCTGATGCATATAAGGCCTAACTCGAGGGCGCCGAACACTCCCTAAGGTATTCGGTCTTTATAAAAGCAGGCAGAATAATGCCCTAAGCCCCCGTGTCCGGTACATGCAAAATTCTGGTGCGGCCGATGCCAAAACACCAGCCTCCTCCTCGGTTATAGCTAGAAACCGGGGATGTGTATCAACAAGAGACAGTAAAAAGGTTTACGCAGGTCTTAATCGAAAAGAATCCTTGCAACGGGTCCCTCTGCACGTCTGCGCATGTGTCTCCGTTGTGCCGTATCTGGGACGGGTGTAGCACGTTGTTCATTTGTAAAAGAGAGGAACTTAGTTGAAGAAAAGATCGTGCGAAAAATGTACTTTATATTAAATAAGCGAGTGCGATTAGAAGTGAATAAAATTGAGCTTTATTGTCTCTCGTTGTACATGCGTGCAGCCCTTGTGCGGGGCATGCCGCTAGTAGGCGCCGGACTCGTCTAGCCGCGTCGGGGTTGAATTACCTATTCAGTGCTTTGGTTAGCGGGCGAATTGGTGTGGGGCTGTCAAGGCAGCCTCGCATTCTTCCGTGCTCGAGTAACACTTAATACTCCCTTTTAATGAGATGATGCTGCGTGGACCGGGCATTTTAAGTGTAAGAGATGCATAATGCGGTATTGCGTTAAAGCGGGCGAAAGCTTCACGCCTTGATGAGTGCTTGATAGTTACTTTGAATGGGGCGATGTGGAAGGTTAACTTTTGGCGGAAGTTGTCGGATGAGCGAACACAACTTCTAGCGGTGAGGAGCCCCTACAATGGGCATCTGGGCTGGCATTACCCCTTTGAAGGAGGTGTTGCTATGGCGAATTTTGGTTGGTCTATCCCCATCCTGCGGATTGTGTCTGATATATCAGGTTTATGTCACTGCCGCCATCCATGAGGACTTGTGTAAATTGGAATCCGTTGATTATGGGATCCAATATCAAGGCAGTCCATCCTGCGTTCGGATAATTTCGGAGTAGTCTGATGGTGAAGGTGATTGGTTTTGACAACCGGTGTTGGTACCTGCGTTAGGATAATTTCGGAGTAGTCACGATGGTGAAGGTGATTGGTTTTGACAACGGTGTTGGTACTCCGCTAGGGTAGTATATATGCGCGCGCATCTTAATGGGCGCCGCTCTTTTCCCTTTTATCACATGAAGTGAGTTTACTGTTTTAATCTCTTGTGGGAAATTCTTTTGTTTTCCGGTGCTCCTGCTTGTGGGGTTCGTCATCATCCTCACTTGGTGTGTCGAGCCCCTTGTGTTCGGCGTTGAGTCTGCGGACTGTTTGAAGACCCAACAATCTCTGTGGGTATGGTTTGCAGCTTCACAGAATCTTGTGGATTTGACATATCTTGTCCAAGATTTTGTTTAAGTTGGATAGCTCATCGCTATTGTCCTTAAGGGCAGTTTTTATTGTTACGTCGTGAGCTTTTGAATCCGGCGTTGACTGCCGCGTTCTTTGGACCGTTTCCTTAATCCGGCGCTGGTCCTTGTTGCGTCGTGGTTCCATTTCCATCCACGACTTGGATGTACTTGGGTCGCTGGTGCTGCATCTTGCTAGCCACTATCCTCTCCAGCGCAAAAAGCGGGTCATGAGGCTTGTTAATGCGGCCATTGTTCTTGGCTTTTCTTGGCGAGGTGTCTGGCGAGCCATTCGTCTTGGGGCGTTGTGTTTGAAGGCTGCTAAGGCTTGGCGTCCGGATAATCGACTATTTGGTTTATTTTAGTAAGGAACCTGTTCCGAATTTCGGGCTGATTCTCGGGCTGTTGAGTTATGTGACTTAGATAAATACGCATCCGAGGGCGGACATAGGTCCCCTGAAAATTTGCCCGAACGCATCCTCGAGCTCTTCCCACTTCAATGGTATTTTGGAAGGCTTTTAAGCCAATGCCGAGCTGGCCCTTTGAGTTTGAGGGTAAGTATTTTATGGCGTGGAGATCATCTCCTCTAGCCATGTGTATGTGGAGGATGTAATCCTCAACCCAGACTCGAGTGCATTGTTCCGTCGTATGCCTCTATGTTTACGGGTTTGAATCGGCTGGAATTCATGATCCAGCACCTCATCGGTGAAACATAGGGGATGTCTGGCCCCTATTTGGGTGTGTCGTGATGTTCGGATATTTGGCGTGTTGCATTGCTTTGAAGAGCTTGCTTTCTCGGCCCATAGATGGACCTAGTTGGGCCATCCTTTTGATGTGAATCCTTATGCGGATCGCGTACCGGCTTGTGTGCGGCACCATTTGCCACTCTCTTTTTGCCGTGGGGTCGTCCATCCGACCGGGTGGCCTTCTTACTTTTTGATTATGGGGGCTCTAAGGCCTCCTCATCAAATTCAGGCGATAGTTTTATCTTTGGGTAGCTCATTGTTGTTGATCGTCGCCGTATTTATCTCATGATGTTGAATACTTTGCTCCATCTGATTCTGAGTGCATCTTCCGCTGTTTTGAGCTTCCGCTACGCTTTTTCAGGCTACAGTGATGTGCAACGAGCCTTTGTGGAGGTTATTCTGCTCCAACAATTTGTCCGGCGTGAGGTCGTCCGGACTGTTATCTTCGCCAGGGGGCGGGTTGTTTATCCAAGTTGTCCTGTTGGACGGTTGCTCAATAGCATGTTAAATGCGTCCTTTGGTTAGCCCTGCTCTATGGCTGGGTCTTTGTTGGCGGGACTTGGTGCGGCGTTTACGTTGCCGTTTTGACTGCCGAGAGGATTTATCCTTCGTGGCGTCCGTTGTTCCTCGTCGTCACTTCCTTTATGTGTATCCACCATGTATACATCATGGGATGAGGTGGTTGTCCAGCATGCTATAGGTGCTGGTCCATGGTTGTCTCCTACATCGTCGTCCATACCGTCGATGTCTTCGGAGTCGAAATCGAGCACGTCGTGTAAGCTTTCGACAGTGGCTACAAAGTGGGTGGTGGGTGGGCGTTGAATTTCTTCGTCGTCCGCATCCCAACCTTCCCGACCGTAGTCCGCCAGGCTCTCCGGATAAAGAGAGACTTTAGTGAATTTAGGATGTCGCCAAAGGGCGAGTCTGTGAAAGATGTCATGGCGGTGAACTCCATGACCGCGCCCAATCGGATTCGATTAGCGTGGCTTGGAGGGTTCGGAGTCCGGAGAGAGTCCGGAGACAAAGTGGATCGTAAATCCACCTCCGATGCATGTCAATTTCTTGGGCGCTCCTTGGTAAGTTGGTCATCAAAGAAACAAAATTGTATTGCCCTCTCTACATGAAGCTGAATACATTCTGCCGCCAGTTGTGCAACTCAGTTATTATGGATGAGGCAAACTTTGAAGGATTATGGTATCACCTATAGACATGTGCCTCTATGTGATAATGAAAGTGCTATCAACATTGCAAGAACCCCAAGGATCATCTCGCAAAACACATTGATATTAGATATCACTTCTTGAGAGATCATGTTGAGAAAAGCGATATTACATTGATCACATTGGGACAGATTTGCAAGCGGATATTTTCACCAAACCATTGGATGAAGCAAGGTTACGTCGACTTAGGCGTGAACTTGGTATCTTGGAGCTTGACAACATTATGTGAAATCTAGTACTCATCCATGCTTAAACTTAATGTCTTGTCTTGATGTAGGCATATATTTGGGGAGACACTCAATCCATGAGTTCTCACCTTACATAATGCATAAATTGAACAAACACTCTCAAAGTTATCATAGTTTTTTAAACTAGGATACTTTAATATGATGGAGTAGTGACCATGTGCTCAAAGTTTATATCTTTGTGGTACTATATTTCCATATGCTCAAACATGGTGACCTCGGTCACCGCTTGCACAATCTTATGGACCCTTCTTCCTAATCATGTTTGGATTATTTATGTATCTTAGCATGGCCTTAGGCGTCTCAGTTGTCCCCCTTATTAATCTCATGTAAACCACTTGGCGGTGTCTATATATAATTACTCGGTTGGCCCCTCCTTCACATCTCCCCTCGCGTATGCGTCTGTCGGTGACGGACATCGGGTCTCGCGCTGGACATCCAGGCTCCGTGAAAATTCCTTGCCCATCAAAGCCATGAGCTGCCGTCGGTGGCGGACATCAGACCTCGGCCCGGACATCGGTATTGCTTCTCAGTCTCTGTTTTCCACTCGCGGGATATCGGGCCTTGCCGGATGTCCAGCCGTCACTAAGTCGTATACAGGAGGAAGGGGTGTGGGGTTTTGGGGGGGTTCATTTCCTTCCCTTAGTCCCTTTCCTCATCTCCCCTCACATTTTGCTTGCAGCCACTACTCAGTCTGCCCGTATCTCCTCCGACCTCCGTACGATCTCACCTTAGCGGACTCTTCTCCTCCCGATCTGATTCTATCAATCCATTTCTTGGATTGTGGCAGAATCTCTCGGGAGGGCCGGTCGGTGGGATTCACCTCGGAGTTCTTCATGGCTCGTACAAGAGCTGCGGTCCCAAAGCGTCCGAGGTGTCTACTCGGGGTAAAGTGCTATCTCTTCATCTCCCTTGCTTGTGACTAAATCTTATTGGGTTGCATTATTCTCAATGTACATCTTGCCATATCTATTGCTCTCGCGTTTGGTTACATTTACCTAAGCCTACAAACACCTCTATATGTACTCGGTTACTCAACTTAACCATGGGATGTAATTTGTTCATTCCACGGTTTAATTTAGTGTATCCTGTTCATGTTCTTTGGCTCCTTCTTATTGAAACCATTCATTGTCCATTCCGGTTGATCATGCAAAGGCAAACTCCGATGGTATCTGGCCCCAAGAAAAGAAGGTCTCCACCAAGAAGAAAGCGAGCACCATCCACCGATCCGTCGGCCTCGGATCCGAGATGATCACGGACTATGTTGGAAGAGGAAGAGAGGATGATGCATACGGCGGTGTTGGACAGTCCAAGCCCGGTACTAGGAGCGCCGATGCCTCATGTTAATGGATTACGCAATACCCATTGCCCATGGTAAATCGCATCTCCATGGAGCTTCACGATAGTGGAAGTCGCCCCTCCGACTTCCTGGCTGTGGGGCGAGGGCAATATCTTGATTCGTGGGATGTTAATCCCTATAAGATGGTGGCGGATGCGAAGATCCTCGGTTCGGACTTCGTATCGTGAGGATCTCTATTCAGCTTTGTCCATGGGTGTTGCTCCTCACTCATACTTGGATCTAAACTTCTGCGTGATAATCCTGCCATGTTCCTCTTGATCGATCAAGATCATTGATGACATGACTCTTGGTCTAATGACCTTCGAGCGTGATTGGAGTAAGCTGCCATTCTACGATTCTATACACTGTTTCTTTGGTCGGACAACACCCTCACTTGGATGACCGATGACACTACACAAGCATCACCTCGACAGGTTTGTTCAGATTTTGGGTCTCTGTTGGCCATTGCATCCCATATGGATCCGAGGAGGCAAGCCCAAAGGATTGATGCTTGCCTCTTGTAAAACCTACCTCTTAGCTAGCGTGAAGAAAACATATCCAGTCAATGAGGTATCCATCTTGGTGCTCCTTCTTCATCCTCTTTCGATTGTGCCGCTTTCTATCTAGAAGGGAGATGGCGAGGGCTCATAACTATTGTATTGACTTGATGGTTCATATGAGAAACCCTTTGTACCTCTGGACACGCCAACTTCATTTGGCATGAGATCCGTCTTTGGGTTTTATTCAGGCCAGCAGTTCCCTCCTTTATATATTCAGGCTCGATTGATCCTGCTCCCTTTGAGGTGGTTAAGTCATTGTGCACTCCATTTGAAACCTCCTCCTCACATCGTGTGTGACTATGGCTTCTCAGCCTAGGAGAATGCTTTGGTGAGAGGACAGCTGCTCTACCCATTGGGTTCTTCATTTCCATCTTCCTCGTAAGCATCACTACGGGTGAGAAGATCTCATCGTAGTCAATCCCTTGAACTTGTCGAAAACCTTTTGCAACAAGTCGAGCTTGTGAAACGATAACATTACCGTCGATGTCGGTCTTCTTCTTGAAGATCCATTTATTCTCTATTGCTTGCGATCATCGGGCAAGTCAACCAAATCCACACTTTGTTCTCATACATGGATCCATCTCAGATTTCTTGGCTTCAAGCCATTTGCGGAATCTGGGCTCACCATCAACTTCTTCATAGTTCGTTAGGTTCACCATGATCTAGTAGCATGACTTCGAACAGGATTATCGTACCACTCTGGTGCGGATCTTATTCTGGTTGATCTCTGAGTTCATTAACAACTTGATCTAAAGTTTCATTGATCATCATCATTAACTTCCTCACTAATTGGTGTAGGTGTCACGAAGCGGTTTACGTGATGAACTTCTTTCAATAAGGGGAGCTGGTCTATTACCTCATCAAGTTCTACTTTCTTCCCTCACTTCTTTGAGAAAACTCCTTCTCTAGAAAGGACCCATTCTTAACAGCGAATGTCTTGCCTTGGATCGTGATAGAAGGTGTACCCAACTGTCTCCTTTGGTATCCTATGAAGACACATTTTTCCGATTTGGGTTCGAGCTTATCGGTTGAAGCTTTTCACATAAGCATCGCAGCCCCAAACTTTGAACGACAACTTTGGTTTCTTGCCAAACCATAGTTCATAAAGTCGTCTCAGCAGTTTTGATGGTGCCCTATTTACGTTAATGCGGGTCTCTAAAGCATAACTCCCAAAGCGATAGCGGTAAATCGGTAGAGACATCATAGATCACACCTATCTAGTAAAATCGATTCGACGTTGAACACACCATTCGTTGTGGTGTTCGGTGGCGTGAGTTCGAAACTATTCCATTGTTTCAAATGTAGACCAAACTCGTAACTCAAATATTCTCCTCCACGATCAGATCGTAGAAACTTTATTTTCTTATTCGATGATTTTCAACTTCACTCTGAAATTCTTTGAACTTTTCAAATGTTTAGGACTTATGCTTCATTAAGTAGATATACCCATATCTGCTTAAATCATCTGTGGGTGGAAAAATAACGATATCCTACGAGCTTCAACATTTATTAGACCACATACATACATGTATGATTTCCAAATCTTTGCTCTCCCATAGTACGGAGAACGGCGTTTTAGTCATCTTGCCCATGAGGCATGGTTACATAAGTACCAAGTGATTCATAATCAAGTGGTTCCAAAAGTCCATCGGTATGGAGTTTCTTCATCGCTTTACAGATATGACCTAAATGGTAGTGCCACAAATAAGTTGCACTATCATTATCAACTCTGCATCTTTTGGCTTCAACATTATGAATATGTGTACTACAATCGAGATTCATCAAAATAGACCACTCTTTAAGGTGCATGACCATAAAATATATTACTCATATAAATAGAACAACCATTATTCTCTGATTTAAATGAATAACCGTCTGCATCAAACAAGATCCGGATATAATGTTCATGCTCAATCGGCACCAAATAACAATTATTCGGTCTAAAACTAATCCCGAAGGTAGATGTAGAGGTAGCGTCTGACGCGATCACATCGACTTTGGAACCATTCCAGCATCGGTCACCTCGCCCTTGGCGGTGTTAAGCAATCCGTAGTCCCTTTTTGAGTTGCAAATATTTAGCAGAACCATTATAAATACCGAAGCTCTGCAAGCTCTAGTGGTACACATCAATAACATGTATATCACATATACCTTTGTTCACCTTGCCATCCTTCTTATCCGCCAAATACTTGGGGCAGTTCCGCTTCGGTTGACCAGTTTGCTTGAAGTAGAAGCACTCGGTTTCAGGCTTAGGTCCGGACTTGGGTTTCTTCTCTTGAGCACAACTTGCTTCTGTTCTTCTTAAGTTCCCTTCTTCTTCCCTTTGCCCTTTTCTTGAAAATAGTGGTCTTGTTGACCATCAACACTTGATTTTCCTTCTTGATTTCTACCTCTGCAGCCTTTAGCATTGCGAAGAGCTGGAATTTTCTTTTCCATCCTTGCATATTATAGTTCATCACGAGCTCTTGTAGCTTGGTGGCGATGATTGGAGAATTACATCATGTATCATCGGAAGATTAACTCCCAGTTGAATCAAGTGATTGTTATACCGGACATTTTGAGTATATGCTCCTGGCGAACTATTCTCCTCCATCTTGCAGCTATAGAACTTATTGGAGACTTCATATCTCTCAATCGGGCATTTGCTTGAAATATTAACTTCAACTCTGGAACATCTCATATGCTCCATAGCGTTCAGCGTCGTTGAAGACCAGTTCGAGCCGTAAAGCATGGCCTTGAACTACGGAGTAGTCATCACTTTGCTCTGCGGACATTCATAACATCTGGCGTTGCTCCTGCGAGGGCACCAGCGGTGCTTCCGGGCGTAATTCTTACATGCAACAATGAGGATAATCCTCATATTACGGACCCATCCGTGTAATTGCTACCATCATCTTTCAACTTTGCTTTCTCAAGGGCATTAAAATTCAATGGAACAACGGAGCCATCTATCTACAACTAATCATATAATCATATTACTTAAGAACTCCCACTTAAGCGACATCTCTCTAGTCATCTAAGTGATCCGTGATCAAATCAACTAAACCATGTCCGATCATCCGTGAGATGGAGTAGTTTTCAATGGTGAACATCACTATGTTGATCATATCTACTATATGATTCACGCTCGACCTTCGGTCTCCAGTTTCTGAGCCATATCTGCATATGCTAGGCTCATCAAGTTTAACTTGAGTATTCTGCGTGTGCAAAACGGCTTGCACCGGTTGTGGATGGACGTGAAACTTATACACCCAATCATCACGTGGTATGCAGGCACGACGAACTTTAGCAGGTGCATACTCGGGAGAACACTTGTACCTTGAAATTTAGTGAAGATCATCTTATAATGCCCGAACTAAGCAAAATAAGATGCATAAAGATAAACATCACATGCAATCAATATTAGTGATATGAATGGCCATCATCATCTTGTGCCTTTGATCTCCATCTCAAAGCACCGTCATGATCACTATCATCCGGTGGACACCTTGATCTCCATCAGCATCTTGCCGCCTCGCCAACTATTGCTTCTAAGACTATAGCTACGCTTAGTGATAAAGTAAAAGCAATTACATGGCGATTGCATTTGATACAATAAGCGACAACCATATGGCTCCACGCGATTGCCGATAACTCCGTTACAAAACATGATCATCTCATACAATAAAATTTAGCAACATGTCTTGACCATATCACATCACAACCTGCAAAAACAAGTTAGGCGTCCTCTACTTTGTTGTTGCAAGTTTTATATCTTGTAACATCCCAAATTTTCCCTATTTGGAATGTTTTACAATTATAACTAAGCATCCTATGCATCTGTTTGAATTTGATTGCCATTTGAATTTTTGAGCAAGTTGAGTTTTGAATTTGAATTTCAAACTTTGGCATGTAAAACAATTCAAAAACTAAGCGATAAATACTTGATCAAAAGTATGAGAAGGCAAACATGACACTCCAAAAATATCGAGAGAAACAATGCCAAAAGTTTTGGAATTCAAATCTGAATTTTATTTGAATTTGAAAAAAATGGATTTTATAAAGTGGATTTTGCCTTTGGAAAAATGTTCAAATGAAAGGAATATTCCGATCATTTTGGTATATATATACCTATATAAAATATTTATAGATAAGGTTTTATTTTGTTTTTGTTTTAATTAAAAAATAAAAAACCCGGCCTCCGAACCACCCAGGCCCGCCAGGCCGCCTCCTGCCCCGCCCGGCCAGTGGCCCAGCCCACCGAGCCGGCCGGCCAGCCCGGCTCACCCGCGCCCCCTCGCGAAGGCCTAGGCCTCCACGACCTCGCCCCTCTCCCTCTCACGGCTCGTGGGCCCGCCCGTCTTCTTCCCCTCGCCCGAACTGGGAGATCCACCGGATCCGGGATCGGGATCCCAAAACCCGATGCCCTTGAAGCATCACCCCGG
>JAHIAM010002784.1:0-44684 GCA_021605205.1 Aegilops longissima
CCTTAAGGTCGGTGGCCCTCGGAGAGATCCCCGAGCCTTTCTCGAGAAGGGCGTCGGCGTGCCTTCCTAGGCGGCAGGTGGGAGGTGCCCCTGAGCAGTGGCGGACCACAGGGGGCCTGCCTCTTGAGGGTCGGGCATGGCGATGTCTTCCTCTTCTTGGGGCGGCCTCGGGGGCCTCACGCTCCTGCGATCTGGGTCTTCAAGTGATCACGGCTTGAAAAGCTCGCTCTAGGAGAACACCCGCGTCTCTTTCTTCACAAGGCCTTGATGACTCCAGCTTCTGGCATCTTGAGGATGTTGTAGCCGTGATGAGTCACGACCATGAACTTGGCGAGCTGGGTACAGGGATAGCATTGTATGGCAGGCGAGATCTGGGCGACATCAAAGTCGATGAGCTCGGTCTGCGGTGGTTATCCTGCAGCGCCCAAAGGTGGCGAGGCGGACTTGCCCAATCGGACCGTGGAGCCATCGGTGACTCCGTAGAAAAGCTTGCTTGGCTGAAGCTGATTGTAAGCACTTGGAGATTGTTGAATGTCTCTGGACGGGACATTGAGCCTGCTCCACCGTCGATGAGGTCTGGTGACTTGCGTTCTTGCGATGATTGGGAACAAAGCATCGGCCGGGACACCTCTTTGTGGCCGCGCGAGGCTGATCGGCCCAGAGCTGAGCGTGATGGCGCCTGACTGACCAGAGGCGTGTGGCCCGAGCTTAGGGAGGACTGCATTCGCCAGCAGGCGAACTGCTTGAAGATCGTTGGGAGGTGGGGCTTGGCTCCGCCCGGGATGCAAGCGATCGCGGCAGCTCACTGAAGCCCCCAGCCCCTCGTCTGATGATGGTCCTCATTTATCCTTGGTTGCGGCCGGCGGAGGAGGGAGCCTGCGTTTCCTTGCGGGCGATCCTCGAGGCTAGTCCCTCAGGTCTCCCTCGCGAGGCTGATCCTGCCCAGTGATCCTCGCCAGTCGGTCGCGCCACCCTTGGCGAGGCCACGGTCTTCCAGCGTCCTGCGTTCCTTCCTCCTCCTCGGCCGTAGCCTCGATCGCTCTGATGCGCGGCGTTAACCCGATCCTCCCTTCTACGCCTGGCTTGGAGCTCTTGACATTCGTTGGTGTTGTGGGTGTGGAGGTCGTGGTACACCTGATACCGGCTGCCCTTGGAAGACTCGGGCTGGTCTCTGCCCGCTTGGTGTCTGCCCTTACGCATGACACGGCAGCCCCTTGCGCTTCACGTCCTTGGCCTTGGATTTCTTCTCTTCTAGAGTGCGTGGCTGGCAGCTCGAGGAGGAAAGGCGCCCTTCCTCGATACAGGCGCATTTGGTGCCAAGTTGAACAACTCAAGGAAGTGCCAGATCTTCATGCATCGCCAGCTCCACCTTCATCTTGACGTCGCGCACCGTCGGAGAAGGCTGAGATGATGGCCTCCTCGGTCACCTTAGGAATCTTGAGTGCGTTGTTGAGCGCTGGATTTACTTCGCGGGGTCTCCGCTGGTTGATGCTTGATAAAGGCGCATATCGCTCCGGCGGGAGGCGATCGCGAGTGCCTTGGAAGTTGGCGATGATCTTGGTGCGCATCTCGTCGATGGGAAGATCGTGCTAGGAGCCAGGTTCGGGAGGCAGTGCGGGCTCGTCGCCAAGTGCCATAGAAACCAGTTTGCCATGACCTTCTAAATCCCCATTGGCGGCGATGCCCAGCTCGTAGAGCTGGAGGAACTCCAGAGGTCGGCCGTGCCGTCTTAGCGAGGCAGAGTCTGGCTTGAACTTGCTTTGGGCCCGCGTGTGCTGCGCCTTCGGCGGTGAAAGCGCGGCAGCTGCTATGGCCATGGGAGGCCTCTGGTGACGAAAACACTGGTCTGCGGGTCCCCATCTTGCGGCTTGGGAGCAGCCAGCAGAGGTCTTAGCGTCTTTGGAAGCGGGGCGTGGTCGTGGCCGAGCAGGTGCAGAGGAGCACCGGGCAGCTTCTTGAGGGCGAGGACCTCTTGCAGCTCTGCTCTTGCCATGTTGGCGCCCAGACGGAGGCGGGTTCGGCCGAGGGCCTGGCATGTAGGGCAAGGTGCCTTCTTGAGGGGAGGCAGCTGGCGCCCTGGAGCTTCATCGACCCGCGCAGGGTGGGGCAGCGGTGCTGCAGAAGGGCTTGAGAGAGCCCCTGCTTGGCAGTGGACCAGAGCTTCGGCAGCGGTCGAGCCACTTTCATAGGCGTCGTCGGCCGGCGGTAAGCGCAGGAGCTCGTTTCCAGCGATGGCGCAGCTCGAGCCTCCATGGCAGCGGGCGCGTGAGGCAAAGAAACCAGGTGGGGCGAGTGAAGAGTGGTGGTGCGGCGTCTCGCCTCACGAGACGGATCTTTGGGCGATGCTTGCTGCTCGTTCCCTCTGCGGGACGATGGCGGCGTTGTGCCCAGCGGCGGGGAATGGCGAAGCGGCGCCGGCAGGAGCCCGTCTGAGGCGGCAAGGAAGCGAAGCGGCTCGGCGCTTCAGCGAAGGCAGCAGTCGACATGGATCGCGATGGTCGGCGAAAAACGAGGCGCGGAAGGCAATTCAGCGCACCCCTACTGGCGCGCCAAATGGCGGTTCGGGTTCAGCAGACCCTCTAGAGTTCGAACAACTGGGGTGCGGCGGAGATCTCGCCCTCCTCCTACGCACCTCGCCCGCCTCGCTAGGATCTAAACTATGAAAAGAACAACCACGAGAGAGCAGGGGTTTATACTAGTTCGGGCCACCATTGTGGTGTAATACCCTACTCTAGTTTGTGGTGTGGTGGATTGCCTCAGGGGATGATGATGGATAGTACAAGGAAGAACAGCCTTGCAGTGCATTCTTGGCTGGTGCGATGAACTGCTAGGGGAGTTGATCGCTCTCTCTCTCTCTCTCTCTCTCTCTCTCTGTCGATCTCAAGATTTCTCGATGCCTCTAGCCAATTGCAGATTTGGGATCCTCTTACCCTATGGGTGGCTAGTCCTATTTATAGGCAAGGGCCTGGGCCTCTTCCCAAATATCGGCGGGTAGGGGCGCCAACAATTAGCCATTTTGAAGGGAACATCTAGTACACTTATCGACTAAAGTTGGTCCTCGCTTTGTCAAAGGCTTTCTGGTGATAGCCCGGCTTGGGCTCCATGATGACTTCCTTCCTGCCGTTCGGCAGTCTTGGTCTTGTTGCATCAAGCGGATGCCTTTGCTTGATGCTCTGCGCTGCGCTTGCTCCCTTTGCACCAAAGAGGAAAGGAGGACATGGGCACCTCTGAGGTACCCTGCCTTGATCTCTCCGCCTCCTCGCGGCGAGCCAACGACATGAGGCCGTGCTGAGAAGCTCCTTGTTGTCCGCCCAGCATCTCAAAGCCCCTCTCGAGGTCTTGAGCTTGTCTTGATGAATCACGGGCCATCTTGGGCCACCCCTTGAGCCACGCCCGCAGGCAGCGAGCGAGCAAGTCAGGTACCCCGTTCCCGAAGCGCAGACACTTAGCAAGCGTTGTTGGGCTGCAAGTGCACAGGTTTGTAGGACATGAAAATTTCCCTCAAGTGGATGACCTAAGGTTTATCAATCCGTGGGAGGCGTGGGATGAAGATGGTCTCTCTCAAACAACCACCAACAAATGACAAAGAGTCTCTTGTGTCCCCAACACACCCAATACAAAAGGTAAATTGTATAGGTGCACTAGTTAATTGAAGAGATGGTGATACAAGTGCAATATGGATGGTAGATATAAGTTTTGTAATCTGAAAATATAAAAACAGCAATGTAACAAGTGGTAAAAGTGGCGTAAGCGGTATTGCAATGCTAGGAAACAAGGCCTAGGGTTCATACTTTCACTAGTGCAATTTCTCTCAACAATAATAACATAATTGGATCACATAACTATCCCTCAACATGCAACAAAGAGTCACTCCAAAGTCACTAATAGCGGAGAACAAATGAAGAGATTATGGTAGGATGCGAAACCACCTCAAAGTTATTCTTTCCAATCAATCCATTGGGCTATTCCTATAAGTGTCACAAACAGCCCTAGAGTTCGTACTAGAATAACACCTTAAGACACAAATCAACCAAAATCCTAATGTCACCTAGATACTCCAATGTCACCTCAAGTATCCGTGGGTATGATTATCGATATGCATCACACAATCTCAATTCATCTATTCAAACCAACACATAGAACCTCAAAGAGTGCCCCAAAGTTTCTGGGACAATCACGGCAACGTGTACCAACCCTATGCATAGGTTCATGGGCGGAACCCACAAGTTGATCACCAAAACATACATCAAGTGAATCACATGATATCCCATTGTCACCATAGATCGCATGGCAAGACATACATCAAGTGTTCTCAAATCTTTAAAGACTCAATCCGATAAGATTACTTAAGGGAAAACTCAATTCATTACAAGAGAGTAGAGGGGAGAAGAAACATAAGATCCAACTATAATAGCAAAGCTCGCGATACATCAAGATCATGCCAAATCAAGAACATGAGAGAGAGAGAGAGAGAGATCAAACACATAGCTCTTGGTACATACCCTCAGCCCGAAGGTGAACTACTCCCTCCTTGTCACGGAGAGCACGGGATGATGAAGATGGCCACGGTGAGGTTCCCCCCTCGGCATGGTGCGGAGCAGGTCTAGATTGGTTTTGGTGGCTCTGGAGGTTTGCGGCGGAACTCGATCTATCTTCTGTTCTTGAAGTTTTCGATATGTAGGTATATATGGAGTGCAGAAGTGCGTCGGTGGAGCTTGGGGGCCCCACGAGGCGGTAGCGCCCTAGGGGTGTGGCCGCCCCCACCCTCGTGGCCAGCTCCCTATCTTGACGTAGAGCCCAAGCCTATCCGGTGGCTTTCCTTCAAAAATAACTTCTCCAGTTGATTTAGTTCCGTTTGACTCCGTTTGATATTCTTTTCTTTGAAACCTTTGAAATAGGCATAAAACATCAAATCTGGGCTTGGCCTCGGTTAATTGGTTAGTCCCAAAAATAATATAGAAGTGGATAATAAAGCCCAACATTGCCTAAAACATTAGATAATATAGCATGGAGCAATCAAAAATTATAGATCGTTGGAGCGTATCAAGCATCTAAACTTAATTCCTGCTCATCCTCGGTAGGTAAATGATAAAAAAAAATTTTGATGTGGAATGCTACCTAGCATGATTCTCAAAGTAATTCTCTTTATTGTGGCATGAATGTTGGGATCCAAATGATTCAAAATAAAAGTTCATATTGATAAAAAATAGTAATACTTCAAGCATACTAATCAAAGTAATCATGTCTTCTCAAAATAGCATGGCAAAAGAAAGTTCATCCCTACATAATCATATAGTTAGGCTATGCTTCATTTTCGTCACACAAAGATGTTCCCAATTTCTATACCCCCGATGACAAGCCAAGAAATTGTTTCCTACTTAAATAATCTCAAACTTTTTCAACCTTCACGCATAATACATGGCGTGAGCCATGGATATAGCACTATGGGTGGAATAGAATATGATGATGGGGATTGTGTGGAGAAGACAAAAAGGAGAAAGTCTCACATTAGCGAGGATAATCAACAGGCTATGGAGATGCCCATCAATTGATGTCAACATGAGGAGTAGGGATTGCCATGCAACGGATGCACTAGAGCTATGGATGCTCAACAAAAGAAAACTAGTGGGTGTGCATCCAACTTGCTTGCTCATGAAGACCTAGGGCATTTGAGGAAGCCCATCGTAGGAATATACAAGCCAAGTTCTATAATGAAAGATTCCCACTAGTATAAAAAGACAACTTATGAGACTCACTATATGAAAAACATGGTGCTACTTTGAAGCACAATATATGAGACTCACTACATGAAGAACTAGGTGCTACTTTGAAGCACAAGTGTGGAAAAAAGATAGTAACATTGCCCTTTTTTTGGGGCTTTCCTTTCTTTTTGGCCTTTCTCTTTTTTTTGATTGGGCAATGCTCTAATAATGATGATCATCACACTTCTATTGATTACAACATATGAATTACAACTCGAAACTAGAACAAGATATGACTCTATATGAATGCCTCCGACGATGTACCGGGATGGTGCAATGAATCAAGAGTGACATGTATGAAAATTATGCATGGTGGCTTTGCCACAAATACGATGTCAACTACATGATCATGTAATGGCAATATGACAAAAGTAACTGTCACGTCCAAGATGCGACCCTATCCTAAAGGAACTCGAAGGTCCCACCAAGGATAGAAGCGCATCTTGAAGACGCTTTTGTAAGGTGGATATCATTACATCAACATTACATAATACATAGGGATACATACATAAGGCACGAATGCCACAAGAATACATCATCATCATACAAAAACAACATCCGACTACGGATGAAACATAAACAGAAACTCAAACAATATCCACCCTACTAGCCTAGGCTGCCGACCTGGAGCCTATCCCCTGATCGAAGAAGAAGCAGAAGAAGAACTCCAAAACAAGTAAACATCGCTCTCGCATCATGATCAACGCCAAACCTGTACCTGCAACTGTTGTTGTAGTAATCTGTGAGCCACGAGGACTCAGCAATCCCATTACCATGGGTATCAAGACTAGCAAAACTTAATGGGTAAGGAAGGGGTAAAGTGGTGAGGTTGCAACAGCGACTAAGCATATATGGTGGCTAACATACGCAAATGAGAGGCGAGAAGAGAAACAAAGGAATGGTCGTCAACTAGTAATGATCAAGAAGTGATCCTGAACTCCTACTTCGTCGGGCATAACCCGAAACCGTGTTCTCCTCTCGATCAACCCCGAAAAGAGACACTCATGGTTACGCACATGGTTGGTGTATTTTAGAAGAGTTTACTTCAATTTTACTACAACGGATATTAACAAATTCCCATCGCCACATAACGCATGGAGCACGGCTTTGAAAGTTCAAACCCTGCGGGGTGTCCCAACAACCCATGATAAGCTCTGCGATCACGAAGGATATTCCTTCTCCCGGGAAGACCCGACCAGTCTCGGAATCCTGCTACAAGACATTTCGAAATGACAATAAAACAAGACCAGCAAGACCGCCCGATGCAGAAACAATCCCGATAGGAGCTGCACATATCTGCGTTCTCGGGGCAACACGGATGAGACAGGCTCACGAGTAAAACCAACCCTCAAGTTGCCCCAAGGTGGCCCAGTGATCAGCTTGGTTCGAACCAACACTTAGAAGCCTTGGCCCGGGGGGGGGGCTAAAATAAAGATGACCCTTGGGTTGGCCGACCCAAGGGAAGGGTATAGGTGGTGGTGAGGCAAATGGTAAAACCAAGGTTGGGCCTTCTTTGGAGAGTCTTATTCAAAAGCGAACTATCAAGGGGTCCCATAAATCACCCAACGCGTTAGGGGCATAAAATCAGGGAACATAATACCGATATGGCGGAAACTAAGGCGGCAAGAGTGGAACAAAACACCAGGCATAAGGCCGAGCCTTCCACCCTTTACCAAGTATATAGATGCATTAATTAAATAAGAGATATTGTGATATCCCAACATAAACATAAACCAACATGGAGCAATCTTCATCTTCACTGCAACTAACAGCGCTATAAGAGGGGCTGAGCAAAAGCGGTAACATAGCCAAACAACGGTTTGCTAGGAGGGTGACAACGGTTAGAGGTTCATGGCAATTTGGGAGGCTTGAGCAGCAAGTGGTAAATGTAGCACTGGCGATAGATCGAAGAAACTAGCATAGCAATGATAGTAGTGAGATCCAAGGTAGTGATCATCTTACTGAAATCCCACAAGGAAGAAGAAACGGGTCCATGAAGAAGATGAGCAGGGAGTAGTCGAGCGAATCCTCACAATCATAACATTACGGAACTGAGAAGCAACACGGAAAGAAACAAACAACATGATAAATGCACAAGCATAAACATGGCACGATGCACAATCAAGTATGATGCATGTCCGTTTTATTGAGGCATGGCATGGCAAAGTGCAACAAACAATGCTACAAGTTAAGTGGAGCTCAATATGCAACGAGTTGCATATCAACGAAACACCACATGCAATTATTTAGTTTGATCTTGTTTAAGCTACCAAACAATATTAAATGTTGTTAAACATGGCAAGAGGTGAAGCATAAGTAAACTATCTATTTAGGCAAGTTTAAATGAGGCCGGAAATAAGAAACTACAATTCTGAAAAATCCTCATGTGCATATTTTAGATTCGGTACTGTTCTTCCCTAAAACATATTTTATTGTTGTTAAACAGGAAAATAAAGTGCACCATATTAAACTAGGCATTTTTCCACCCCATTTACATATAAAGTTTATTAAAAACCGAGCTCACGGTTATTTAGTTATGAAATAAATCATTTTAGCATGTCATTTAAGCAAATTTAAACAAACAGCATTTTAAACATTTTAACATGGGATGAAAATGTCATATTATTAATCTACACAAAATTCTAAGCATTGTACATATTTAGTTTGTTTCAAAATGATGCATGGTTGTGGAGTTATTAAATGCATGACCATGAGGTTTATCTGCAAAACTACAGTCTCTGAAATTAGCTAAATCATGAAGCGGAAAAAAAAAAGACATGGGCGAATTGGTGGGCCAACAGGGCAGGGAAAAAAGAAGATGGGCTTCCTCACATTGGGCTTGGCGCGGGGTGAAGCTAGGCCTCATGAGCGAAGGGAGCTGGACTGCTTGGCTGCGACCAACCGGCCTTCATGATCAAGCCCAGGACGGATCGAGCTTGTGGAAGAAACGAACAAAGCGGCGCCTTGAAGCGAGTCGTGGGGCAGCCGGGAATGAAGGAGGCGGCCTTGAGGCGGACCGGACTTGAGGAGGCCGTCGGCCATGGCGCTTCGATCAGGGGCAGAGGCGGGGCTCAGCGAGAGCAAGCGAGAGGACTTGGCGCGCAGCAGAAAGCTCAAGCGGTGGCTGGGCTCGAAGCGGACTTGGCGGCAGGGGCGGAGGGCGGGGCTCGGCGAGTTGGGACTCCCGGGAGCCGAGGCGAGGCAGGAGCGGATCAAGGCCCGGATCCCGGCGGAGGGCAGGGCTCGCCTGGGTCGTGTCCTGACGAAGAAGAGCGAGAGAGTGAGGCAGGGAGGGAAGGAAGAAAGCGGAGGAGGGTTCGATTGGAAAGGCGCCGACCTGCGGAGCTCAACTCCGGCAGTGCGACCTGCGGGGTCCCTAGGCAGCAGCGCGTGGGTGGTGGTGGAGGGCAGAGCGACTTGGGCAGCGGCGTCTTGAGGCTCTGAGGGAAGCTGCAGAGGCGGCGGGGTCCCTTAGTTCGGCCGGCTGGCGTGATGGCGGGGGCTCGAGGCAGACGGAAGGGCAGCGGTTTAGCGGCGAACTTGCAGCGTCGGGGGACGAGCACCAATGGAGTTGCGGCTTGCTCTGATCGGAGAGAAAAACATAACGATGGCGAGGAAAAAGCAGGGAGAAGGAAGGAAAAGAAGTGGCCTTGAAGCGATGGCGTGACACAGGCATCTCGTCGTCTCGCTTGAGCAGGAAGGCGGAGACCGGCCAGCTCAGGAGCATCTGCGGGTGCTCGGGCTCCTGGTTCTTGGCTCGGGGCGTGAAGCGAAGGAGGAGGCTGGGCTGGCCGTCGAGGATCGGAGGAGGCGCGGTTCGGGAGATCGAGGAGAAGTTGGAGGCTAGGCTGTCCCGATCGGGAAGGAGGAGGCTGGTAGGTTGGGGATGGATCCGAGGTGAATTTGGTAGAGAGTGGCGGGGCGGGGAGGATGGATGGGACAAGGGCTAGATTTTAGGGTAGGGGTTGGTCTATATATAGGAACAATATGATTAGGTTTGGACCCTCCGATTAAAATCGGATGGTCT
Source organism: Aegilops longissima (assembly GCA_021605205.1). Classification (NCBI taxonomy): domain Eukaryota; kingdom Viridiplantae; phylum Streptophyta; class Magnoliopsida; order Poales; family Poaceae; genus Aegilops; species Aegilops longissima. The sequence continues at coordinate 9,790 of JAHIAM010002784.1, forward strand.
CGGATAAATAGGTTAGGAGTCAAAAGAAAGCGGAGATGTTTGTGAGCGTTTGAGGATGATCCGGATCCATCGGTCCACGACAGCCCGGTCGGGTTCAAAAGCAATTTAGAGACCTTGCAGAGAGGTGGGTAAAGTGTGGAGGGTCAAGCGGCCCGGACAAGAGGGAGCGAAGCGGTTGGTGCGAGAAAGGTCGATGGAGACAAGCGGTCGACAACATGCCACGAAGCCAAGGGGAGAAAGCGACAACTACTACTTGACTCTGAGTTTTAAGAAAACATCACGGATGCAATGAGATGATGACATGAGATGAAATGCATGACATGAGCGAAATGCAAAACCAAAGACAAAAACCCAACCATGGAGGAAATAAAACATCGCATCTCCGGAAAAGGCAAGAGTTGGAGTTACGAATATGGAAAATTGTATCCGGGGCGTTATAGTAACGTATGTCATAATGATGATAAACGGAAAGGTGGAAAGTTGCATGGCAATATATCTCGGAATGGCTATGGAAATGCCATAAATAGGTAGGTATGTTGGCTGTTTTGAGGAAGATATAATGAGGCTTATGTGTGATAGAGCGTATCATATCACGGGGTTTGGATGCACCGGCGATGTTTGCACCAACTCTCAAGGTGAGAAAGGGCAATGCACGGTACCGAAGAGGCTAGCAAAGGCGAAAAGGTAAAAGTGCATATAATCCATGGACTCAACATTAGCAAAAGAAATCATATCCTTTTTGCAAACATTTGGAAGTCATCAAAAACCAAGTACTACACGCATGCTCCTAGGGGGATAGATTGGTAGGAAAAGACCATCGCTCGTCCCCGACCGCCACTCATAAGGATGCACAAGCCAGGTACACTTCATGTTTCAAATTTGTTACACAACTTTAACCATACGTGCATGCTACGGGTGTCGGTGTCAAAACCGGTGGATCTCGGGTAGGGGGTCCTGATCTGTGCGTCAAGGCTGATGGTAACAGGAAGCAAGGGACACGGATGTTTACCCAGGTTCGGGCCCTCTCGATGGAGGTAAAACCCTACTTCCTGCTTGATTAATATTGATGATATGGGTAGTACAAGAGTAGATCTACATGAGATCCTAGAGGCTAAACCCTAAGAGCTAGCCTTCTAGGACCAACCTCTCGGTTTATATAGGCACGGAGAGGGCTAGGGTTTACATGGAGTCGGCTACAAGGAAGGAAATATAATATCCGGATCGTGTCGGTGCAGGAGCAGGGGTACCAGACTTGCCACTGCGGCCTGCTGGCGTGGCTCAAGGGTGGCCCGGTCTGGCCCATCTTCATCAACACAAGCTCAAGACCCTCGCGAGAGCCAAGCCTTGAGGCGGGCGATAGGAAGCTTCCTCGAGCCTGCAGCCTCGTCGGTGGCTGGCTCATGAGGAGGCGGAGGCGATCATGGCCCGAGGTACATCACGAGGTGCCCATGACGCAAGCTATGACGACCAATGGTGCTAGGCAGGCGTCAGCCCGCGCAGTGTCCTCATTTCCTCTTTGGTGCAAAGGAGCCAAGCGCAGGCGATAGTATCAAGCGAAGGCAACCATTTCGGTGCAACAAAACCAAGACCAACACAATGGCAGGAAGGAGGTCATCGTGGAGCCCAAGCCGGTGTCATCGTCAGAGCCTTTGGCAGGCGAGGACCAACTTTAGTCAGGATAAGTGTACTAGATGTTCCCATTCAAAATGGCCAATTGTTGGCGCCCTTCCCGCTCAATATTTGGGAAGAGGCCCAGGGCCTCTGCCTATAAATAGGACTAGCCACCCACAGGGTAGAGGCAGATTCAAAAAGGTAGCAAGAGAACAAACAGGAGAGATAGAGAGAAGCGACTGAGCTCCCCCAAGTAGCTCATCGCAACAGCCAAGAACAGACCCTCGCGAGGCTGTTCTTCCTTGTACTATTCATCATCGGCCCTAGAGGCAATCCACCACACCACAAACTAGAGTAGGGTATTACACCACAATGGTGGCCGAACTAAATATAAACCTTGTGTCCCTTGTGTTGATCTTTGAGTAGTTTAGATCCTTGCGGCTGACGAGGTGTAGGTAGGTAGGAGGTGTGATCTCGCGCGCGCGGAGTTCGAACCTAGAGGTGCGGAACCCGAAATCCGACATTTAGCGCGCCCGGTGAAGTCGCGGAATCCTTCTTCCGCCGCCCTCGCATCCATGTCGGGGCGCTTCGTCGGGCCCGCGCCGGCGCTCGGGCTACTCTCGCCACTCGCGTCGCCCGGGCGGCCCGTCGGCGGCCGACCCTGCTGTTCCCGTCGCTGCCGTCAACGCCGCCACCGGCCGGTGAGACGAGCAGCGGCGTCGTCCAGCACCCATCCGTGGCGAGGCAGCCCGCTACTCCTTCGCTCGCCCAGCTGGTTCTTCGCCCGCGCTCACGCTCCATGGAAGCTCGAGCAGCGCTCATCGCGACGAAGCGAGCTCTGCGCTTCTGCCCGTCGGCAGCGTCTCGAGTGGCTCGACCGCGTCGCCGAGCTCGTCTGTGCCGCAGGGGTTCCCCCGCGCCGTCCTTCTCGCTGCACCACACCCCACCTTGCGCAGGCGATGAAGCTCCGGGGGCGCCTCAGTCACCTCCCCCTCAAGAAGGCGCCTTGGCCCCAAGATGCATGGCCCCATGGCGGAACCCGCTCCGTCCGGCACCGGCGCAGCAAGAGCAGAGCTGCCAAGAGGTCCCTCGCCCCCAAGAAGCTGCCCGAGTGCTCCCTGCACCGGCCCGTCACGACCGCGCTCCTGTTCCCGCACGCCAAGGCCCCGCGCTGCTCCCAGCGGCAGCGCCCGGGGACCCGCAGGACCAAGCTCTCCGTCACCAAAGGCCTCCCGTGGCTACTGCAGTCTGCCGCGCCTTCACCGCCGAATTACGCAGCGTCACGTGGCCCGGCAAGTTCAAGCCAGACCTGCCTCCTCGCTTCTGACAGCACGGCCGACCAGTGAGTTACTCCAGCTTCACGAGCTGGGCATCGAACCCATGAGCGGGGGCGAAAAGGTCATAACAAACTGGTTTCCCATGGCGCTCAGGGCGGTGCCACTTTTGACTCTGAACACAGCTCTGGCGATCTCCTCTGGGGCGAGATCGCACCCGCTTCATCGCCAACTTCCAAGGCACTCATGACCGGCCTCCTCCCATGGCGACATCGCCGCATCAAGCAGCAGCCAAGAGAGATCCTGCAGAAGTACATCCGGCGCTTCAACCACGCTGCGCCTCAAGATTCCCAAGGTGGTGAGGAGGCCATCATCTCAGCCTTCTCCGATGGTGTCTTGCGATGTCAAGATGAAGGAGGGCTGGCGATGCATGAAGACTGTGCACATCCACAGGCTGTTCAACTTGGCGACCAAGTGCGCCGGGGGCTGAGGCGCCTCTCCTCCTCAAGCTTCGACAGCCGATCGAGAAGAAAAGCCCAAGGTCGAGGGCGTGAAGCGCAAGGGGCTGCCGTGCTCATGGAGAACCGGACCTGTGAGGCGAGATCAGCCCGAGTCTTCCAAGGTAGCCCGTCTTGTGTGTACCCGACCTCCACACCCAACACCAGCAGTGTCAAGAGCTCGAGAAGCGTGCGAGAAGAGGCGGGTGGTCGATGCCCGACGCGAGTGATCGAGACTCTGACCCGGAGGAGGAAGAAAGCGCATGATCTTTGGGAAGACCGTGGCCCTCGCCAGCGGTGGCGTGACCGACCTCGCGAGGACTCTTGGCGAGATCAGCCTCGCGAGGAGGTTGGAGGACCCGCCTCGCTGAGGCTGGAGGGATCAGGCTCGCGAGGATCGCCCCAAACCGCGCAGGCCTCCCTCCTCTGCCACGCAGCCAAGGAGAAATGAAGACCATCATCGGGATGAGGGGCTGGGGGCTTCCGGGAGCCCGTGCAATCGCTTGCATCTGGCGGAGCTCAAGCCCGGCCTCTCAGCGCATCTTCAAGCAGTTCGCCGCATGAAGTGAATGCACTCCTCCCCAAGCTTGAAGCCACGCGCCCTCTCAGGTGGTCAGCATCACGTTCAGCTCAGCGGATCAGCTCAAGTGCGCAGCCACAGCCGGAGTTCTCCCGATGCATTGTTCCCCAATCATCAGCAACGTGCAAGTTACCAGGACCCTCATCGATGGAGGAGCAGGGCTCAATGTCCTGTCCGTCGAGACATTCTACAATCTCCAAGTGCCTTACAATCAGCTTCAGCCAACCAAGCCTTTCTCCGGAGTCTTGATGGCTCCACAGTTCCGATAAGGGCAGGTCCGCCTCCTGTCACCTTGAGTCTTGCGACAACTACCGCAAGAGCTCATTGACGGCGTCGCCCACATTAGCTTTGTCGTACAATGCCATCCTCGGGTACCCAGCTCGGCCAAATTCATGGCGTGACCCATCACGGCTACAATGTCCTCAAGATGCCGGGAAGCGGCGGAGTCATCCACGGTGCCTTGTAAAGAGAGAGGCAGGTGTGTTCCACAGGCGTGCTTTTCAAGCGCGTCACTTGTGACCAGACCACCGGGAGGCGGAGGCTCCCCGAGACTGCTCCCAAGAAGAAGAAGACATCGCCTGGCCCGACCCCTCGGGAGGCAGGCCCCTCAGGGTTCGCGCTTGTTCAGGGGGCACCTCCTTTTGTTGCATAGGAAGGCGCGCCCGGCACCCTCCTCGAGCAAGGCTCGGGGGCTCTCTCCTGGAGGGCCACCGACTTTGCTAAGATCACGAGGGAGGCGCTTGGGCACCACTTGGAGGCGTGTTTCAAAGCATGTTTCCCTCGGGAAGGAGGCGAAGCAGGAGGGCCAAACCCTCGGGAGTTCGTCGGCAAGATCATTCGGGGCTGCAGGAGTCAAGAGTCATGAGTGGCAGCCGCTGCTTGCCCCCGTAGCTCCCCATCCAGGCGAAGATGGAGGCTGGCGTGCTGCATCGACATACCGAGGGCTCAGCAGAGCCACCTCTCGAGGCGCCTCTGGCCCTCATGGCGTGGGGCGCTGTGAAGGTCCACCCACAGCTACGTTCGCATGCCTTACGGCTTGCGAACACGGCTGCCCTGCCTTGCGCCTCATGAGGAGCATCTTGGAGGCTCAAGTGGCGAGGCGTTCGCGATCTGGCGGAGATGGAGATGGTCGCGAGCCACCAGCGCCTCCGGGCCTCCACGAGGCCACAGGCACTGGTGGCTCGTGAGGATCGGCTTCCATGGCGCGCGTCGTCCTTCTTGACATCCTTCATCCTCAACATTATCGGTGACATCCTTCGAGTTTCATTTTCAGCTGGGAGCGCCCCCCAGAGCTGCATCATTCCCAGGCCGCGTGGGTCCGTCCCTACGACATGTATCCCTTTTGCTTCTTGTTTCTAGTTTACTTTATTGGGGGCGCCCCTCGGGCTGCATCATCCCCAAGCCACTCGGGTCAGACCCAGTGGCAAGTGTCCCTCTTGCGTTTATTCGGGTTGTGCGTTTGACCCATCATGATTGTTATTTGGTGCCTGTCCACAACACCCCTCTTCTGCCATGTCGGCTGCTTGCACGTTAAAGGGGGGGGGGGGTACCTGAGCATCGTGACTCGTGGACTCCTATTGGCTCTCCAGCCCTCACCCTCTGGCCTTGTCGACGGCATCGCGACCTGGCATACCAGCGACGACTCAGCCCTGCTCGAGGGCCAGGACCCGAGGACGTAGAGCGTCGACATCTAACCAAATTTGCAGGAACACATCACAAGTTAAGGCCCAGAGCCAGGCGCAACCCGCCTTGAGGTAGGGCCCGTGAGTCCCAGCTGGCTCACGGGTGCCAGTCACCTCCTCGGGCCCTACCGTGCCAGCCACGTGTCGAGGCGGGGCTGTACGCCCAGGGCTCCTCGGGAGCCCCCTCCCGCACCTGATGGAAGCACCATGCTCCTGCTGGCTGGCGACAACTGCTTGAGGAGGCGGCTATGCCCGTGCACATCTGCAGGCTCTATGCTCCTGGCTGGTGATAAACAAGCGAGGGTGGCCCGGCGCATCAACCTCGGGAGCGGAGGCTCAATGTCGGCCTCATCGTAACTCCTCCCCTCGGGAGTGCAGCCTTGAGGAGGCTGGCACGAGGGCTACGCTGGAGTCACGCCCAGCCGCCGCCACCCAGCCCGGGCCCCTCGGGCCTGGTTCGTCCTGCGATCTCTCCCGGCGGAGCCAAGGTGCGAAGGCCGTTTGAGCGTCAAGGGGACTCCTGAGCATCGCGACTCGGGGAGCCTAGCGGTCACGTAGCCCCTCACCCCTTAGTTACGAAAGGCTAGCGGTTGAGGTATGTCGGGGCAGGGCTCTGCCGGCGTAGAATGGTAAATTCACCGTACATCTCACCTCCCTACTTGTTGTTAGATGCGTCAAGGGGACTCCTGAGAATCGCGACTCGAGGCCTAACATCACGTAGCCCCTCAATCCTTGGTCCGATCTGGTTTCGGTCGGGGCTAGCAATGGCTGAGGTATCTTGTGGGGCGGGCTCTGCTGACGTAGAACATAAGCAAGTAGGAAGGAAAAGCCCAAATCTCAAGGAATCCAAAAGCAAATATTACAGTCCATAACTGTTTTCACAACATCAAGCATAAGTTTAGCGCCTCCATGAGGCATGATCGTGTTCTGAGTGGAAGCGGGACAAGAGCCACGAAGGAGTCACTTGTTGGCAGCACCGTGTTTGGCGGGAGCTACCTTGGGCAGGTTGCCTCGTGAAGCCTCGGGATCGGGAGTGCCTCGCCGTCTTGGTCTGAAGGCACTGGAACTTCGCCAGTGAGCCTCCGCTCGACCCTTCACGGCCTCGGCAGCGGCGGCAGCGCAAGCTCGCCGCTCACAGGCTCAGCGAGCTATCAAGATCAACGTCGAAGGTGCCAAAAGTAGACATGGGTGAAGGCAGCGTCGGCCTGCGAGAAAACAGGGACAGCGCCTCGGCCTCGGCCGTGGGGCCAAAGCCAAGGGTGACATCTTCAAGAGCACAAATCAGGAAGGGAAGCAGCTTGGCGGGGCCGTCCTCGGCGCCCGGCAGCCGAGCTTTCGAGCCGCTGTCGTGGCGACCTCAGCAAGGTGCGAGCCTTCACCTCCAGCTTCGCAAAGGCCATGCGGTCCTCGGCCAGGACCCGCGCCTTGCCGTCTAGCTCGACCCTCTTCGCCTCCAACTCCTGCTCCAGTGCACCCAAGCGGCTATGGCGCTCATCAAGCTTGGCTTCCCGGTCCTTGGCGGCCGCCTTGCGAGCCTTCATGCCCTCCTCCCTCTCTTGGCGGACGCGGGCCTCCTTGGCAAGATGGTCGCGCAGGCCCTGCAGCTCGCTCTCCAGGGCCTCGCAGCGACCTCGGACATCGGCTACCTCCCTCAAGGCGGCGTCGCGAGCGGCCTTTGCCCCGAGGAAGGCCTACTTCTCCTCGTCGCAAGCCGTCGCGGCCGGAACCAGCGCCACTTGAATCGAAGCATCAGAGCAAACCCAGCCGGAGGCCAGCTCTAGGCGTCCAAGCCTGGCAGTCGGCGCCGAAGATCTTGCCTCAGCCGGTCGGTGCAGCAACAACACGATCGGGACAGTAGAAGGAGTGGGAGAAATGGCAGTTGGCGGAGTAGGAGGAGAGGGCGGAGTGTAATCCTGGCAGCATGGTAGGGGCCTTGCGCCCGGCGGCAGCGGCGTGGGATCGAGCAAGGATACCTCGGGAGTCGCTTGGGCCATGGGGCTGAGCTGCTCCATCTATCCTTGAGCCTCACGAGGATGACCGGATAGGAGGCCCGTGTCTTGCCGCCCCTTCTTCCTCGGATGGGCGCTGTCTGGCGAAGCCTCGGGAGCCCCGCCGACTTTTTCGCCCATGAGCGCTAAGCCTAACCAAATGTCTGGATATCAAGCCTCAATGACAAAGCAAGAAGCAAACCAAGAATCGAGCACTTACTGATCATCGCTTGCGGGCTCGGGCAACCTCCGTCCAAACTTGAAGCTCGAGAGCCGGCTGCAGGGATCGGCCTCAAGAGGTCGAGGAGGGAGGCGCGTCTGCAGATCGCCTCGGGCAGGGCAGACCAGCGGGAACCAGCCCGTCCTATCCTTCCGGGATCGAGGCGAGCTCTGCAACCTCTCTCGCCGCCACCCTCATAAATCGTCCGGCAAGAGGCGGAGAGTCAGGGACCTCGCCAAGGAGGCGCTCTCGACTCCCGTCGATCGCCTCAGTGGGCCCCTCTTCTCGTGCCTCTTCTTCCTCCTCTTCGCTGGAGTCGCGGAGGACACGTTCCTTGTCGCCCGGGCGCGGGTCCTCGGGAACCTCCAGAGCACAGGCCTGTCCCCGTTAAGCGGGCATGGAGTCCACCACCACTCCCAATCATCTCGAAGGAACAAAGTGCAGGCGCCCTCCGGCCTCGCCCGTCTCCCCGACCAAAGATTTGAGGACGCGGCAAGATCTTCGTCGGCCCAGGACTGCAGAGGCTCGGCGAGGCCTCCACAGTGAGCGAGTATTGCAGCGGGGCCACCCGGTGCTCAGGAACTCCCTCGGGAGGCGTGCAGTCAACCGCCATCGCCATGTTTCACAGCCACGAGTCGCGTCCATCTTCTCGGCCTTGCAGCTTGGCGGGAATCCACGAGTTCGGTGCGAGACCAAGCGTCGATGGGCGTGGGCTGCTCCATGGGCAGGATTAGTCGAGGATGGATCGCCTAGCATCTACCATGACCCACTTGCTCCTGAAGCCTTCAATCCTCTTCCGGGCCGAGATGGTATTTGGAGCTGCCGTCTGTGACGAAGCTTGAGCCTTGTGGTGGCAGGGCCACGAGAGGTCGGAGGTAGAAGTAGTGGCGCAGCAGAGCCTTGAGGATGCACCCGACATGAGCCTCGCAGTAGTGGCGAAGATCACCGGAGAAAAACGAGTTGGGGTGGAGGTGCGAGCTTGCAGCTTGTAATGGCGGAGGGCAGAAAGAAGAACTTCGGAAAAGGGTGGCATCAAACCGGTGACAATGGCGCTCACAAAGCGGATAGAAGGTGCTTCCTTGGTCATCGGGAAGGGCGAGCCGACCTTGAGCACCGCCGCCCGTCGGCATATGCGCCGCAATCATCCGGCGCACCGGGCAAGGCTCTTCTCCGACACATTCGGGAGTCAAAGTGGCGAGTACCAAGCTCCGGCCGGGGTCTAGCGAGCGCCATATATTGCTAGAACTTGTGGTCGAGATAGATCTGGGGATTTGGAGCGGGAAGGATAGAGCGCAAGAAAGGGGATCTGGGCAATGGCTGGAGAAGGCAAGTGTCACATCCAGTTAGACCATGCATTAGGGTGTGCATCATGTTTAAATTCCATTTGAATTTGAAATGGGGAAGGCAAAACCCCGAACACCCCCTTAAAACAACTAGGGTTTACTAAAATTATTTCAATGAACACGAAATGCCCTTCAAAATGTTCATCCTCTTTGCTTTGGTTCGAGAACCCATGTCAAAGGAGGTGTACCATTTTCTAGGTCATCTAAGGGTTCTAGGATTAATCCACAAGTTTTGAACTTGAGCATTTTAAATTATATAAAATATTTTAAATGTTCAAAATTGCCAAACAAAATGTTTCATGTTGGGAATATTCCAACAAGTGACCAGGAGCATTTTGGTGATTTTTAAAACAGTTTTGGTATTTTAAAAACCCCACAAAGTTGCAGGAAAATTAGAAAAGACTAAAAAGGAAAAAAAACTTACAGCGCCCGTGCCCGGCCACCTGCCAGCCCAGCCAGCAGCGCCCAGTGGCTGCTTGGCTCGGCTTGAGCGAGGCAACTCAATGCCCGACAGGCGAGCTCGAGGCGCGCCCGCGCTGGCCGCCGCGCCTGCTTCACCTCCTCGCCGCCTCGCTGCTGGGCGGCCTCCACGTCGTCGCCCGACCCCTGGACACGCCATTCGCCCCCTGCCTCTCTCCCTCGCTCCCCCTCGCCATGGCCGGCCACCGTCGCCGCTCCACCGTCGTAGCCGTAGCCACCGTCGTCCCAGCGCCACGAGACCGTGTCCGGTTAAACCGCCATCGTCGACTTCGTCGGACAAGCCAAGCAACGAGCACTTGCTGCGCCGCCAAGCCACTGCACCGACCCGCCCGACTCCGCCACGCCGGAGATCCCCGCCGTCGCCGCCGCATCAGCTCGTCCCGACCTCGTCGTCGGCTCTCTGAGATCGCTGTGAGCTGGCTACCTCCCATCCTCTCCACTCTCTTCCTCGTGCACCACAACGACCCAACCACGATCACCCGAGCGCACCGCCCGCGGGCTCGTCGCCGACGAGGCTCCGGCCACTAACAACCCACGCCACGTGTCCATCGCACTCACCGAGCTGCGTTGGGTCTAACTCTGCACTCCACGCGCCTCACTTTGCCCCTAGCAACAAACCGAGATCACCCGAGCCCCGGCCGCCGCCAAACTCATCGCCGGCGCCAACTCCGGCCACCCCTACCCCAACTAACCTCACCAAGAGCTGCGGTTCATCTCCAGCTCCACGTAGATGCCTTCCGCGCCCCATTTGGTGGCCGGAAAGTGCAAAAGCACTTTGCTCCCGGCTTTGGCCTCGCCGTGACTGAGCGCCGGCGAGTTGACCACTGACCATTGACTGGTGGGCCCTGTTGACTGCTCTGAGTCAATGACAGGTGGACCCCCCCCGGTTAACTAATTAGAGTAGTTCTAATTAAAATTAATTAGTTAAACTAACTACTGACATGCGGGTCCCACTGGTCAGTTTGACCTGGATGACCCCGTTGACCCCTGACGTCACGCTGACCTCATGCTGACGCATCTATTATATACATAAAACAGAAGTCAAATAAGCCATCACGTTCGTCCACATATGCTAAATTATTTCGTCCATTGGATTAGAATAATAATGGCCGAGATTTAAAGGTTTTACGTAACATACAAACAAAAAATGATCCGAAAGTTACGCAAGACTATTGTTACGTGTCATGACACATACAAATATATGTGCAACAGGGAAAGACCGAACGGAATAGAAAATAAGTAATAAAGGAAAAAATAGAAGACTTTCCTTCATAACGTACTTTTGAAAAAGATAATTTTTTTCTTGAAAAAAAAGAGTTTCCATCGTAATGTACATAAAGGATTACGGACTCCCCTCCACGAAGAGCACCCACGATCCCATGGGAACAGGCAGCGCTGCCGGCGTCCGCGTCGCGGCGGAAGCTGTCCACCTCCACCGAACTGAAGAAGAACCTCATCGGCGTTCCGGAGAAGATGTCACTGACGACAACAGGAGCAACGAAAGGACAACGAAGACCCCATGGTAGTTCTGTTGAAGAAGGCCATGATCCTCACTGAGAAGTGAAAATCTAATGAGGCCGACAATCCCGACGCACCACAACCTCAGCGACGACACCCCGCCAGAGACTAACACCGACGTCACCACCTTGCAGCTTGCAATGGGCCGCCACTTTCCATGATTTCCTTCCGCCTCAATGCCCTCGCCGCCGCTGTCGAACCAGCATGCTCCTCGACATCGGCGAGACTCTGTCCAGCGAACTCCACACCATCGTCACCATGGAAACAGAGAAGCTCCTGCTAAAGCACGGCCGGCTTTGACAGGATTGCGGGTGCACCGACTCGGATAGCAATCGCTTCCACAAGATCAACAGCGATTACCACAAGCACCGTCAGGGCAGGAGGAGCGTGATGGTGGTAGATAAAAACGAAGAGTCGGATGGGAGCATGGGCGCTCGCAGGAGGCAATTGACAACAAGTGAGCGAGAGGCCATCCATCGTGCAGCTGCAAAGCGAGCTGGCTACGGTCGCCGGCGTCCGGACGTGAAACTCAGCTGATGTGGCAGTGCGTGGTAGAGCTGAAGGAGTAGCAGGTTGCAATGCATACGAGAAACGCGAGTAGCTGAGTACCAGCTGCAGCAGCTCGACTGTGTCTCAAAGTGGGCCAGCAAGGATCGCACGCGCCGAGATGGGAAGCATCGGCGGCCGTGACGCCGGCAGGTGCATCGCCACCCGCTCCAACGGGATCCGGAGCAATGGAGCCATTGCGTAGTACTGCAGCGCACCGGACGTGATTATATTTTCTACGGGTCGCATTGATCTTCTCTTCTCTTCTAGGTATCTTTTGCCTCCGTGTCAAAAGTGATAAGCATTTAGTCACTGTAACACTCTAACAGCAATATATTTTGAAATGTCAAAACTTCCGAAAACATTTAGTCACGTTTCTTTTCTGTGTGCGTGTAAATTTCCATGAAAACCTACGAGATTTGTGCTGGGTTTTAAGCATAAGTTTTCATGACTACAAGTTTGTTTTCTACAAAGCATTAAAAATCAATCATAAACATAATATTTATTTTATGCAAATTTACACATGCTTGAAGCATGAATATATCGCATTTTCAAAAATTCCATTTGGTACTATATATCAAACTTTTTATATAAGAACCTTTTCTTTCCCTAAATAGTTTCTGCATGGATACTATTATTAATTGGGTAAATCTATATATTTGCGACAGGGTGGATGTATCAATCAGCGAGAAATTAGATAAAAAACTTGACGGGTAATAAGGAAAGGATGTCCAACAAAAGTATAGTGAAATAAACAATGTGCATATACTTAAATAATGTAACTACACCTAGGTAGCCCTCAATGCGTGCAATAATAGCAATAAATAAGTGCTTTCTTTCCATATTATCATATTTCATTAACAAGTTTGTATTAACATGACATATTCTATTACCCATTATTGTACAAATAATTTTAGTAGCAAGTTACTAATGATAATTCGATGATACTATGTTGGTTTCCGCACACATAAAAGCAAATGCTAAAAGGCCAACACATGGTTGTGGAAAGAATAAACAATAATCCCTCCATTTTAGAATATAAGGTGTATTGGTTTTTGTACTTATGTATGTTTGACCAAGATTATCAAATAAAATATCAACATCTACAATACAAAATAAATAAAATATGAAAATACTTATCATGATGGATCTAATGATACGAATTTGGTATTGTAGATGTTGATGCATTTTGTCTACCAACATGGTCAAACAAGCACGCATTTGACCCTTTGAAAACTAATATACCTTATATTTTAAAATGGAGGGAGTATATAATAAAATTCTAGCCGCGCAAATGCGCGGGATGACCTGCTAGTTAATTCAAATTCTGGATTTATTTTGATATAGTAAATTCCAGAATATAATTCAAATTTCAAATGCTTATAACTTTTTATCTATAACTCCAAATGCAAAGATTTATATATGAAAAATTATCAGAAAAATCCACTCTATCCATTGGTACAGGTTTCATGCATGTTAAAACAAGTTAACTAGGCTGTTTAACCAGAATAAGATATGGCACCATTAGGACTAACTCAAATGAGCTATCATTTGAATCCTTGATTCAAATGAGTTCATTCTCTGTTATTTCAACTTGCATTAGGCCAACACACATCCATATTGCCATGTCATAGCATGCATCATATTGTTGCATATTGTCATGTGTGTTTACTTTCGGTGTGCTTTCATGATAGGTTCTGCCCCCGAAGATAACCTCGACTACCCATCTGAAGGGCAGTTCTCTACCCCAGTTCCATCAGGCAAGCAACTCATTGATCATTCGATACAAACCCATGTTCTGCTTCGCTCTCGTTTACTGCATTAAGACAACGCGATTCAACTGTTGTGTGCTGCGGTAGTTGAACCCACTTCCTTTGCATGACTGTCATTGCCACGATAACTAGATGAAACCCACTAGTATGTGTAGGAGTTGATTGAGCCATGTTTGTGATTCCTACCATGCTATGCTTGCTATGCTTAGAGTTGTGTCAGTCTGGCTCATCGGGATGATGAGCTGGAGTGAAAGGTTGTGTTGGTTCGAGAGTGAAAGTGTTGAACACGATTTGGTAAAGGTATCGATGAGAGGCCATGTAGGAGTACATGGTGGGTTGTTTCATTGAAGCCGATCCTAAGCTGAGATCTGTGTTTGTGATCCATGAACTAGCTACTACCACGCATTGGGCCCGAAACCAATGGACCCTCTCGGCTTCTTAACCACCCTGTTCTTTGTCAAGGGAGTTGCAAGTAGTTTCGGTGTTTGTAGCATCTTTGGGGGCCGCATAGCGCTGACCTTAGGGGTGGGTTGTGTTGCGGTAGGCACCGTGGCCGGTGTGCAGTGCCCGTTTGGTATCTCGGGAACCCTGCACACATCATTCGGGGCTGTATGGGAAACCTCGGCGGACTCCTGCGGATGGAACCGAATAGGCGATAAACCTGGACTAGGGATTTGAGTGTTTAGGTAGGCTGTGGCCGACACCCACGTTAGGCTTCCGCTTGAAGGTTGCGAGTACATGTCGTGTATGCGGCGATAAGTGGTGAGCGTGTGTGAAGAAGTACACCCTGCGGGGTTAAGTATGATCTATTGAATAGCCGTGTCCACGGAGAAGGACTTCTGGGTTACCTATATCAGTTCATAGACAAGTAAATGGATACTACTAAAAGCCTCAAGATAAGTGTGAGTATCGTGGATGGCCCTCTCGGGGATGACGAGAGAGGATCCACGGTGGGGTATTGTGATGGTGATTAGTGGACTCGTGTATGACAAAATGCTTTACAAAGTGGTGTTACGTAGGATAGCTTAGCCAAGAGTCAAAGCTGGCTTGCTGCAAATAACTCCACTTCCTTCCTTGAGAATTTGCATGTATGATAGGATTACGTGGTAAGACTTCTTGAGTACCTTTGTACTCATGTTTGTAATTAATGTTTTTAGAGGACAATACTACCCCTCCGCGGTTTCTATGTAGATGTTGACTTGACGAGTGAACTAGCCACCCGGTGGCGATCTAAGACTTGTGAAGGGCCATTGTAGATAGAAAGGCTCCAACAAGCTTTCTTTCTTTCTAGAGTGCGTACTCGAGACTAGTTTGCTTCGCATGTGCTTGTATGATTGTATGACTTGAGTGTTGGGTCATGTGACCCCTACGTATGACTATGTTATGTATGGCTCCTCGGGCCTCTTAAATAAAGTACTTGAGTTGTAGAGTTTTGTTGTGATGCCTTGTTGTATTTACTCATATCGGGCATATTGCGTGTATGATTGAAATGCTTGATATGAGTGGGATCCGACAAACTAGTTGTTTATCCTTGGCAGCCTCTCATATGGGAAATGTAGTCTCGTGCTTACGGCGATAGTAGTCGCTTCTGACCGGTTCACGAGTCTGCTAGCCAGCCACTCTGCTTGGACACTTGGCTGCCGACATGTGTTTCATTTCGTTCCTATATCATCCCTTGAAATGTCCGCGATGGTATTGAGTCCTGCCTAGCCTGCTACAGCCGGGATACGGAGTCTGTTAGCCAGTGCTGGCCGAATTCATCGTTGATGACCGACATGCTCGAAGTGATTCATGCATGCCTGTCCCCATAGGTTAGTGCGCTTTGGGTTCACGACTAGCCATGTCGGCCCGGGTTCTTTGTCATGTGGATGCTAGCGACACTATCATATCGTGAGCCAAAAGGCGTAAGCGGTCCCGGGCCATGGTAAGCGACACCGTGGAATACCGTGCGTGAGGCCGCAAAGTGATATGAGGTGTTACCAGCTAGGTCGATGTGACTTGGAATCGGGGTCTGACAGCGTTGGCATCGAGCGGGGCTGCTGTGGGTTCGCTAAGCCAAACTGGTCGAAGTTGAGTCTAGAAATGCTTTAGTTATATGTAGGGGAATTGATTGTGGGAGGGCGTAAGGCTCTTTTACTTCTTTACCTTATGCCCTCGATCGAGTCATCCTCTTCTCATTCGGCGTGGGTTTAGGACTAGGCTCTCTTCTCTCTATCGAGGTTCACGTGTTACTAATCCGTAGTAACTTATAGGATTGTTGGTTACATCCCGATTCGGTGCTACTAATCTTAGTATGCTATCATTTGAACCAGAACCTTGATATGATGTTGTTGAGTGGATTTACAATCTGATTTTAATGTCTCAAATCTGATTTTGAGCATTTCTGAGATGTTATGCTGTCGATTTTCCTAGAAATTCTAATGCCTTTGCATTGTGGCTGTGCTTTCGGATGGCCACCGCCCCAGAACCAAGTGGTTCGCTGACCCGTTGCATTGATGTGTGCGGTCACACGCAATGCTGGTTGGGTGATGATTGAGTCAGTTATCGATGGTATCCTGAATATACCGTCGAGGAGCAGTTTAGGATTTCAATCAAAGCCAATATCTATGCGCGGTTGGTTTATCCATCTTATCCAGACTCTTGAGCCACTTCTTTGTTCTTATGGGCTCGGAATCACTATTGGAATATGCATGCAAGATGCAGCCTATTCCATGATGACTATTATTCGAGCGAGAACTGCTTTCTTTGAGCAACACTGATTTTCTCTACATGCGGCATCCCTCACAGGCGCATGGCTACCTTGAGGGTTTGTACAGCGATGCATCCCATGAGGACTCACTCCTTCGCACTACTCTTGAGTTCTTTGGAGGACAAGGACCGTGAAACCGGGCCTTGCGTATGGAGCTTTAATGCCCGTTCGACCCTTTGGGCTACTCGACTAGGTTTGCACTGCCGTGCAAGCGGATATATGGACATGAGAGACTTGTACCCGTGCGGGTGAGTGCGCAGACTTCATGGAGTGGCGTGAGGTTGGAGCATCACTCCTCCTCGTGGGCCTCGTGCGCCACCGTTTGTTGGTCCACGGCCACATCCGAGTCCTTATGGTCCACAGGCCCCACAGGATTATGCATTTCCGGACGATCATGTTCCACTTCAGTGCAGGTGGTGACTTCTATGAGGACTACTATGGAGCTGCACGAGATAGTAGTAGTATTCCTAGTGTGGTAATAGTTGTATTTCCACCGTCCTGCGTGACTTGTGGAATACGACCTAGTGTGTATCGTTCCGGAAGTGTAGAAAAATAATGTATAGGAGTTGGAATGCTTCCGTTGAGATGTAACGCCTTTCCTTATAGTTGTACTCCGTCAGGCTTGTACTAAACTATGAATGGTGTGTATGACCGATGGTATATATATATATGCAGTTTTATATTACCATGTCATACGGATGAACATCTTGCATTCCATGCTATCCATTACCCTCCGCACTTCCTTGTTAAATTCTGCCATCCTGGTTTAAACCTTTGCTTTGTCTCCCAGGATGGTCAACACTCATAACACTCTGCTGCTCGGGCGGGAGAAGCGATGCAGCGAAATGTGAATCTGCATAACGCCATCTTTGGCGAGGTGATCTTTGGAAGCGAGCATAATAAGCGTGAAACCAACGTTTATTGGGCGGATTGAACAAAACACAACCGCCAGCCAAGAAAGGATGTGGTTTCACTCAACGATTTCGTCAAGCTATATCCCCAAAATTCAAATATTCCGTTGAGCCACTCGGCGGATGATTAGCTCCATGGCATCCACCACAAGCTGCGTTCATAGCGTGGCTGAGGTGACAAGGTTACCTTTGCCGCCTATCATCGGAAGGCCTGCTAGTCTCTGGTGGGAAAATTATGAGGCTATCGTCCGGTTGGACAAGTTACAACTTGGGATGAGTTGATGCCGCCTTCATGAGCATCATATTCGAGAAGGTCTTATGGATCGCAAAAGGGAGGAATTCTGCAGTTTCACCCAAGGTAGGTGACGGTGGATGCCTCTGTACCGTAATTTGGGAGGTTAGCGTTATGCTCGAAGAAGTTTCTACCGATGCTAAGAAGCGAGGCAAGGTTCCGCAAGGACTTAGCCACGAGCTACTGCCGAGATCTCCGTCTGCATGAGTGCACCTCTTTCCGAAGCTAGTCAATAAGGCTATCGGTGCGAAGCTGGGCAGACTGATTTTGAGGCTTCACGCAAACACATCCGTGATTACGGATCTTCATCCGCTCTGGATCCCGAAGCCGGGTTTGGGTTCAAATCTTGCTTTACCACCGGAGTTCACCCGAGGCCATCCTTTGAGGCGCCTCGCCCCAACCAACCGTATTTTCCACCCAAGACTTATGGAGGTCCAACTGCTAATGCTGCTCCACGTCCAAATGTGATAACTTGCTTCAAGTGTGGAGGCGGGCCACTATATCCGAGAGTGTCCCAGAACAACCCCAATCAAGCTGGAAAGTCATTGGCGCGGTAAGCCAGGAGGAAAGGTTCCCTATGCTAAACCAGTTGCCACCGCTCGTGGCCATGTCAACTATGTCTCTGCTTGAAGAAACCTATGAGGATCCCAACGTCGTCCTCGATGCGCTTCTTGTTAATTGCCATCCGGCAACTGTTCTGTTGATCTTGGAGCATCTCATTCATTTATTTACGAGAGCTATGCTCGATAGCACAACCACATTCATGACATGCCTACCTCCATGGAAATTCAAACTCCTGGTTCTAGATGGCAAACCTCTAGAATAAGTCATGGGAATGAAATTCTTGTCGACAGATTAGTCTTTCTTGCATCTCTAATAGCTCTTAAGTCCTCGGACATAAACATCATCTTGGGTATGGTGGATGTCAGCCCATTATGCTAAGATTGATTGCTCTACTAGAACTGTTCAACTTACCCATCCTTGGGCAAAAGCAGTGGATGTTTTAACCCGAGTGTCTAAGCGCCGACTTTACTCATAAATGCCAACCCTCTTCCGGACCTCGAAGATATTCCGGTAGTCCGTGATTTCCGGATGTCTTTCGGAGGAACTGCCAGTGTTCCACGGCGGGGATGTCGAGTTCGTGATAGATCTTGTTCGGAACCGTCCCAATCTCTAGAAGACCTTATAAGATGGCACCCCTAGAACTAGCTGAACTTAGAAACAACTCGATGAATCCTTGCAAAAGGGTTTCATCCGTCCAAGTTCATCTCCATGGGCTTCCCGTCCTCTTCGTCAAGAAGAAGGATGGTGCGGATCGGATGGTTGTAGATTACCGACTGTCAATTTGGTCACTATCAAGAACAAGTATCCGCTCCCGGGATCAACGATCTGTATGATCAGCTCGCTGGATCCTCGATCTTTTCAAGATGGATTTGAGGTTGGGCTACCATCAAATCAAAATCAAGAATGGGACATACCTAAAAGCGGCTTTTGTTACTCGTTATGGCCGATCTGAGTACACCGTCATGTCTTCGGTTTAACCAATGCTCCAGCCACTTTCTCTCGGTTAATGAACTCAATCTTCATGGAGTATTTGGATAAATTAGGTAGTGGTATACCTCGATGATATACTCATCTACTCCAGGAATGAGGAAGAACATGCGAACACCTAAGGCTAGTATTGATGAAACTTGAGAGCACGCCTTTATGCCAAATTCTCTAAGTGTGAATTCTGGTTGCAGAAGTGACCTATCTAGGACATGTAATCTCTGGTAAGGGCATTGCTATCAATCGGCGAGTTCAAGCCGTCCTTGATTGGACTCCACTGAATCGGTCAAGCAAGTTCGGAGTTTCCTCGGTTTAGCGATGTCGGGACCCGATCCCAAGTCACATCGACCTAGGTGGTAACACCTCATATCACTTTGCGGCCTCACGCGGTATTCCCAAGGTGTCGCCTTACCATGGCCGGGACCGTTTGCGTCTTTTGGCTCCGTATATGATAGTGTCGCTAGCATCCACATGACAAAGAACCGGGCCGACATGGCTAGTCGTGAACCCAAAGCGGCACTAACCTATGGGACAGGCATACATGAATCACTTGAGCATGTCGGTCATCAGCGTATGAACTCGGGCTGTACTTTGGGCTATGAGGACTCCGGTATCCGAGCATGTAGCAGGCTAAGCAGGACTCGAATATCACCGCGTGACATTTCCCGAAGGAACAGACATAAGAGCGAAATGAATCACATGCCGGCCGAGTCAAGTGTCCAGCAGTAGTCTTTGGGCTAGCAGGACTCCGGTGAACCGGGCTGTAGCGGACTACTATCGCTCGAAGCACAGACTACATTTCCCCATATGAGAGGCTGCCAAGGATAAACAACTAGTTTGTCGGATCCCACTCATACCAAGCATTTCAATCATACCATAATATGCCCGATATGAGTAAATACAACAAGGCATCACAACAAAACTCTACAACTCAAGTATTTTATTTAAGAGGCTCAGGAGCCATACATAACATATTCATACGGTAGGGGTCACATGACCCAACACTCAAATCATACAATCATACAAGCACATGCGGAAGCAAACTAGTGCGATACGAGACTCTAGAAAGAAAGAAAGCTTGTTGGAGCCTTTCTATCTACAATGGCCCTTCACAAGTCTTAGATCGCCACCTGGGTGGCTAGTTCACTCGTCGAAGTCAACATCTACATAGAATCCGTCGGAGGGGGTAGTATAGTCCTCTGAAAATATCGATTAAGCAAACATGAGTACAAAGTACTCAGCAAGTCTTCCACAGAATCCTATCATACATGCACATTCTCAAGGAAGGAGGTGGAGTTATTTGCAGCAAGCCAGCTTTGACTCTTGGCTAAGCTATCCTACGTAACACCACTTTGTAAAGCATTTTGTCGTACACGAGTCCACTAATCACCATCACAATACTCCACCGTGGATCCTCTCTCGTCATCCCGAGAGGCCATCCACGATACTCACACTATCTTGAGGCTTTTAGTAGTATCCATTTACTTGTCTATGAACGATATAGGTAACCCGAAGTCCTTCTCCGTGGACACGGCTATTCGAATAGATCATATTTAACCTGCGGGGTGTACTTCTTCACTGCGCTCTCACCACTTATAAATCGATTACCACGACATGTACTCGGCAACCTTCAAGCGGAAGCCCAGCGTGGGTGTCGGCCACAGACCTACCTAAACACTCAAGTCCCTAGTCGGGTTTATCGCCTATTCGGGTTCCATCCATGAGGAGTCCGGCGAGGTTTCCCATACAGCCCGAGCGATGTGTGCGGGGTTCCCGAGATAAGCGGGCACTTTCGGTACACGGACCCACGGTGCCTACATAACACAACCCACCCCTAAGGTCAGCGTTGCGTGCGGCCCCGACATGCTACAAACACGAAACTACTTGCAACTCCGGACTATGAACAGGGGTGGTTAAGAAGCGAGAGGGTCAATTAAGGATCCCAATGTGTGGTAGTAGCTGTTTCATGGATCACAAACACAGATCTCAGTTCTTAAGTTGGCTTCAATGAAACAACCCACCATGTACTCCTACATGGCCTCTCATCGATACCTTTACCAAATCGTGTTCAACACTTTCACTCTCGAACCAACACAACCTTTCACTCCGGTTCATCATCCCGATGAGCGGACACGACACAACTCTAAGCATAGCAAGCATAGCATGGTAGGAATCACAAACATGGCTCAATCAACTCCTACACATACTAGTGGGTTTCATCTGAATTCTTGTGGCAATGTGAGTCATGCAAAGGAAGTGGGTTCAACTACCGCAGCACACAGCAGTTGAATCGCGTTGTCTTAATGCGATGCGAGGCGAAGCGAGAACATGGGTTTGTATCGGAATGATCAATGAATTGCTTGCTGATGGGCCGGGGTAGAACGCCCTTGGATGGATAGTCGAGGTTATCTTGATGAGAACCTATCATGAAAGCATACCGAAATAAACACACAAGATAATATGCAACAATATGATGCATGCTATGACATGGCAATATGGATGTGTGTTGGCCTAATGCAAGTTGAAAGAACGGGGATGAGCTCATTTGAATCAAAGATTCAAATGATAGCTCATTGAGTTAGTCTAATGGTGCAATTCCTTATTCTGGTTATTCAGCATAGTTAACTTGTTTTAACATGCATGAAACCTTTACCAATGGATAGAGTGTATTTTCTGATAATTTTTCATATATAAATCTTTGCATTTGGAGTTATAGATAAAAGTTATAGGCATTTGAAATTTGAATTATATTACGGAATTTACTATATCAAAATAAATCCGAATTTGAATTAATCGTCGGCATGAGTCAGCGTGACGTCGAGGGGTCAGCAGGGGTCATCCAGGTCAAACTGACCAGTGGGACCCGCATGTCGAGGTTAGTTTAACTAATTAACTTAATTAGAACTAATCCTAATTAGTTAACAGGGGTCCACTGTCATTGACTCGGAAGCGATCAGCAGGGCCCTGATCGGTGGTCGATGGTCAACTTCGCGGCGTCTAGCCTTGGCGAGCCAGGCGTAGCGGCGAAGCAGTGCTTTGCACTTTCCGGCCACTAAAGGGGTGCGGAAGGCATCTCGTGGAGTTGGAGATGAACATGGCGTTTGGTGGGGGTTAGTTGGGTCGAAATTGGCGGAGTTGGCACCGCTGACGGAGTTAAGCGGCGGCAGGGCTCGGGTGATGTCGGGCTTGTTGCTAGGGGCAAAGTGAAGCGGCGTGGAGTGCATAGTTAGACCAAAGCGACACGGTGAGTGCGATGGACGCGGTGGCGTGGCGTTGGGTGGCGAACCTCGTCGGCTGACGAGCTCAGCGATGCGTTCGAGCGATCGTGGTTAGGTCGTTGTGGTGCGAGGAAGAGAATGGAAGGATGGGGAGTAGCCAGGCTCACGGTGATCTCGTGAAGGGCCTCGTCGGGTCGGGGACGATTACGATCGCGGCGGCGGCGAAGGGATCTCCGGCGGCCGAGCTCGGTCGAGTCGGTGTAGTAACCGGGGCACTTAAGCGGCGGGACTCAGCTAGCTAGGGGTAGTGGAGTCTTGGCGGAGCTCTGGACATAGTGGGGAAGAGCATGGGCGGCGGGGAGCCTGACGTCGGCGGTGATGTGTCAGCGATGGCGTCGGCCAGGTTGAGGAAGCGAGAGAGAGGCGGGGAGAGTGGGCGTGTCCGGGGTTGGGCGACGGCGTGGAGGTCGTCGAGGGCGTGGCGGAGGAGAGGCGGCGGCGGCCAGCTGCGTGGCGCTGCCTAGCAGCCAGCGGAACACCGAGCTACTGCTGGCCGAGCCAAGCAGCTGTTGGCAAGACTCTGGGCTGGGTCGGCCGGTGGGCGACATGCAGGCTGACAGGTAAGTTTTTTCATTTTTAGTCTTTTTCTAATTTACGTAACTTTGTGGGGTTTATTTAAAATACCAAAACTATTTTAAAAATCACCAAAATGCTCCTGGTCCTTTGGTTGGAATATTCCCAACATGAAACATTTGGTTTGACAATTTTTGAACATTTAAAATATTTTATATAATTTAAAATGCCCAAGTTCAAAACTTGTGGATTAATCCTAGAACCCTTAGATGACCTAGAAAATGGTTCACCTTCTTTGACATGGGTTCTGAACCAAAGTAAAGAGGATGAACATTTTGAAGGGCATTTCGGATTCATTGAAATAATTTTTAGTAAACCCTAGTTGAATTAAGGGGGGTGTTACGGGGTTTCTGCCTTCCCATTTCAAATTCAAATGAAATTTAAACATGATGCACACCCTAATGCATGGTCTAAGCTGGGATGTGACAAGCGAGCTATTGCCGCGCAAATCGAGAAATTTCTCTAAAGTTGCTAAACCTCTAACGAACTCCTCAAGAAAGATAAGAAGTTGAATGGGCCATACGAGTCGAGATCAGCTTTCGAGGAACTGAAAGGCGCGACATCTGCTCCGTACTTGTTCCACAGATTTCTCTAAGGACTTTATTATTTATTGCGGCGCCTCGCGACAAGGACTAGGTTGCATACTCATGCAAGATCGTCATGTGATTGCCTCACGCTTCTCGACGATTCGTCCACATGAGGATAACTATCCCACACGATCTAGAGCTTGCGGCGATGGTTCATGCACTTAAAACTTGGCGACATTACCTTCGGGTAATCGTTGTGAAATCTACACTGATCACCAAAGTCTGAAATATATCTTCACCCAACGGATTTGAATCTCGAGGCAAAGGCGTTGGGTCGAGATTGATACAGATTTCGACTTAGGAATATCTTACACCCGAGGCAAAGCCAATGTCATGGCTGGCGCACTAAATGCATAAATCTTATTGTAACAATCGATGTTACAACAAAGTCAACCAATTCTCCATGAGGAATTTCGTAAGCTTAATCTTCACATTGTTCCTCGAGTTCCTTTCCACCACGGTGGCAAAACCTACCCTTACGGATCAGATCATCAAAGCACAGAAGGTAGATCCGAGGAATCTCCCGTATCGGGAGAAACATCAAGAAAGTGCATGATTGTTTCTCCATTGATGAACAAGGTGTCGTGTTCTTTGGAGATCGTCTAGTGGTTCCCAAGGTGCGCAACTTTGAGGCGATTGATCCTTAAGGAAGCTCATGACTCTCCTCTCACCATTCATCCTGGTAGTACTAAAATGTATCAAGATCTCGCCGAGAGGTTTTGGTGGACTAGGATGAAGAGAGAAATCGCTCAATACATTGCTAACTGCGGCGTCATGCGTCGAGTTAAGCGAGCATCAACGACCTCTTTGGTACTCTCAACCTTTGGAAATTCCTGAATGGAAATGGGATAAAATCGGTATGGATTTCATTACGGGTTTCCCAGGACCAAGAGAGAATAATGCTATCTTCGTTGTCGTTGATCGTCTTTCCAAAGTAGCCCACTTCCTACCTGTTAGTGAGAGTATAACCGCTAGCCAACTAGCTGATTTGTACATCTCTCGAATAGTGTCTGTTCATGGTGTTCCATTAGAGATTAACTCAGACCGTGGAAGTCTCTTCACCTCTCGATTTTGGGAAAGTTTCCAAAGCGCTATGGAACTCGTCTCTCCTTTAGCACCGCTTTCCATCCCCAATCAAGTGGTCAAGTAGAGCAGTCAATCAAATCCTAGAGGATATGCTTGAGCTTCTGTCATCTCTTTCGGCATGAATTGGGGAATGCCTTCCATTCGCGAGTTAAGCTTATAACAATAGTTATCAAGCCAGCTGGGCAAAGCCCTTTCGAAGTTCTTTATGGACGGAAATGTCGAGCGCCTCTTAGCTGGTGAAACCGGGAGAGACAACTCTTTGGCCGGATATGATTCAGGAAGCGAGAAGAGCGAGTTCACGTTGTTCGTGAAATTGAAAACAGCCCAATCTCGTCAAAAGAGCCAATATGACCGCAAGCATAAGCCATGACTTATGAAATCGGCGAGAAGGCTTACCTTGAGTTACTCCTTTAAAGGGAACCCATCGTTTGATTATCAAAGGCAAGTTGGCTCCTCGTTACATTGGACCCTTTCGCATTCTTGCCAAGCGAGGAGAAGTTGCCTACCAATTGGAACTACCTCCGCATCTTTCCAAAGTCCATGATGTCTTCACGTTTCCCAACTCAGGCGTTGCTTCTCGGATCCTATCCGTGAAGTAGACCCAAGCAACGATCTCAAGATAACCTCACCTATCGAGAATATCCCGTTCGTATCCTCGATCAAGCCAAGCGTACCACTCGGCGTCGAATATCAAGTTTCTAAAGGTTCAATGGTCAAACCATTCCGAGCAAGAAGCAACTTGGGAAAGGGAGGATCGTCTTCGACTTGAGTATCCACCTTTTTATAGCAGATCCTAAATCTGGGGCGAGATTCTTTTGAGTGAGGGGTGAGTTGTCACATCCCAGTTAGACCATGCATTAGGGTGTGCATCATGTTTAAATTCCATTTGAATTTGAAATGGGGAAGGCAAGAAACCCCAGAACACCCCCTTAAAACAACTAGGGTTTACTAAAAATTATTTCAATGAACCTGAAATGCCCTTCAAAATGTTCATCCTCTTTGCTTTGGTTCAGAACCCATGTCAAAGGAGGTGTACCATTTTCTAGGTCATCTAAGGGTTCTAGGATTAATCCACAAGTTTTGAACTTGAGCATTTTAAATTATATAAAATATTTTAAATGTTCAAAAATTGCCAAACCAAAATGTTTCATGTTGGGAATATTCCAACAAGTGACCGGGAGCATTTTGGTGATTTTTAAAACAGTTTTGGTATTTTTAAAAACCCCACAAAGTTGCAGGAAAATTAGAAAAGACTAAAAAAGGAAAAAAAAAACTTACTGGCCTTGGTGCCACGGCCACCTGCCCGGCCCAGCCCAGCAGCCCATGGCTTGCTTGGCTCGGCTTGAGCGAGCAACCAGTGCCCGGCAATGAGCTCGAGCGCCACATGGCTGGCCGCCGCCACTTCACCTCCTCGCCGCCTCGCTGCTGGGCCGGCCTCACGTCGTCGCCCGACCCCTGGACCGCCATTCGCCCCCCTGCCTCTCTCCCTCGCTCCCCCCCTTGCCATGGCCGGCCGCCACCGTCGCCGCTCCACCGTCGTGCCGTAGCCCAGTCGTCCCCACGCCGCGAGACCGTGTCCGTCGCCCATTGTCGTCGACTTCGTCCGGACAAGCCAAACAACGACACTTGCTGCCCGCCAGCCACACCCGACCCGACCCGACTCCGCCACGCGAGATCCCTCGCCGTCGCCGCCGCATCAGTTCGTCCCGACCTCGTCGTCGGCTCTCTGAGATCGCTCTGAGCCTGGCTACCTCCCCATCCTCTCCTCTCTTCCTCGTGCACCACAACGACACAACCACGATCACCCGAGCAGCGCGCCTTGAGCTGTCGCCCGGCGAGGCTCCGGCCACCAACAGCCCGCCACCGTGTCCATCGCACTCACCGAGCTGCGTTGGGTCTAACTCTGCACTCCACGCGCCTCACTTTGCCCCTAGCAACAAACCGAGATCACCCGAGCCCCGCGCCGCCAAACTCATCGCCATGGCGCCAACTCCGGCCACTACCCCAACTAACCTCACCAAGAGCTGCGGTTCATCTCGGCTCCCGTAGATGCCTTCCGCGCCCCATTTGTGGCGGAAAGTGCAAAAACACTTTGCTCCGCGGCCTGGCCTCGCCGTGACTGGCGCCAGCGAGTTGACCATGACCATTGGTGGTGGGCCTGTTGGTGCTACGAGTCAATGACGTGGTGGACCCCCGGTTAACTAATTAGAGTAGTTCTAATTAAAATTAATTAGTTAAACTAACTCTTGACATCGGGTCCCACTGGTCAGTTTGACTGGATGACCCGTTGACCCTGACGTCCGCTGACCTCATCTTTGGCGCATTAATTCAAATTCTGGATTTATTTTGATATAGTAAATTCAGAATATAATTCAAATTTCAAATGCTTATAACTTTTTATCTATAACTCCAAATGCAAAGATTTATATATGAAAAATTATCAGAAAAATCCACTCTATCCATTGGTACAGGTTTCATGCATGTTAAAACAAGTTAACTAGGCTGTTTAACCAGAATAAGATATGGCACCATTAGGACTAACTCAAATGAGCTATCATTTGAATCCTTGATTCAAATGAGTTCATGCTATTATTTCAACTTGCATTAGTCCAACACATCCATATTGCCATGTCATAGCATGCATCATATTGTTGCATATTGTCATGTGTGTTTACTTTGGTGTGCTTTCATGATAGGTTCGCCCGAAGATAACCTCGACTACCCATCGAAGGCGGTTCTCTACCCCAGTTCCATTAGGCAAGCAACTCATTGATCATTCGATACAAACCCATGTTCTACGCTCTCGTTTACTGCATTAAGACAACGCGATTCAAACTGTTGTGTGCTGCGGTAGTTGAACCCACTTCCTTTGCATGACCTGTCATTGCCACAGTAACTAGATGAAACCCACTAGTATGTGTAGGAGTTGATTGAGCCATGTTTGTGATTCCTACCATGCTATGCTTGCTATGCTTAGAGTTGTGTCAGGTCTGGCTCATCGGGATGATGAGCTGGGTGAAAGGTTGTGTTGGTTCGAGAGTGAAAGTGTTGAACACGATTTGGTAAAGGTATCGATGAGAGGCCATGTAGGAGTACATGGTGGGTTGTTTCATTGAAGCCGATCCTAGGCTGAGATCTGTGTTTGTGATCCATGAACTAGCTACTACCACGCATTGGGCCCGAAACCAATGGACCCTCTGGCTTCTTAACCACCCTGTTCTTTGTCAGGGAGTTGCAAGTAGTTTACGGTGTTTGTAGCATCTTTGGGGGCATACATAGCAGCTGACCTTAGGGGTGGGTTGTGTTGCGGTAGGCACCGTGGCCGGTGTACCAGAGTGCCGTTTGGTATCTCGGGAACCTGCACACATCGTTCGGGGCTGTATGGGAAACCTCGGCGGACTCCTGCGGATGGAACCGAATAGGCGATAAACCTGGACTAGGGATTTGAGTGTTTAGGTAGGCTGTGGCCGACACCCGTTGAGCTTCCGCTTGAAGGTTGCAGTACATGTCGTGTGTGACGATAAGTGGTGAGCGTGTGTGAAGTACACCTGCAGGGTTAAGTATGATCTATTGAATAGCCGTGTCCACGGAGAAGGACTTCTGGGTTACCTATATCAGTTCATAGACAAGTAAATGGATACTACTAAAAGCCTCAAGATAAGTGTGAGTATAAGTGGATGGCCCTCTCGGGGATGAGAGAGGATCCACGGTGGAGTATTGTGATGGTGATTAGTGGACTCGTATGCGACAAAATGCTTTACAAAGTGGTGTCACGTAGGATAGCTTAGCCAAGAGTCAAAGCTGGCTTGCTGCAAATAACTCCACTTCCTTCTTGAGAATTTGCATGTATGATAGGATTACGTGGTAAGACTTCTTGAGTACCTTTGTACTCATGTTTGTAATTAATGTTTTCAGAGAGGACAATACTACCCCTCCGAGCGGTTTCTATGTAGATGTTGACTTGACGAGTGAACTAGCCACCGGTGGCGATCTAAGACTTGTGAAGGGCCATTGTAGATAGAAAGGCTCCAACAAGCTTTCTTTCTTTCTAGAGTCTGTACTCAGACTAGTTTGCTTCCGCATGTGCTTGTATGATTGTATGACTTGAGTGTTGGGTCATGTGACCCCTACCTGTATGACTATGTTATGTATGGCTCCTCGGAGCCTCTTAAATAAAGTACTTGAGTTGTAGAGTTTTTGTTGTGATGCCTTGTTGTATTTACTCATATCGGGCATATTGCGTGTATGATTGAAATGCTTGATATGAGTGGGATCCGACAAACTAGTTGTTTATCCTTGGCAGCCTCTCATATGGGGAAATGTAGTCTCGTGCTTGACGGCGATAGTAGTCGCTACTGCCCGGTTCACGAGTCTGCTAGCCCAGCACTCTGCTTGGACACTTGGTGGCGGCATGTGTTTCATTTCGTTCCTATATGCGTCCCTTGAAATGTCAGCGATGGTATTGAGTCTGCCTAGCCTTGCTACAGCCCGGATACGAGTCCTGATAGTGAGTGCTACAGCCCGAATTCATACGTTGATGACCGACATGCTCGAAGTGATTCATGTATGCTGTCCCCATAGGTTAGTGCGCTTTGGGTTCACGACTAGCCATGTCGGCCGGGTTCTTTGTCATGTGGATGCTAGCGACACTATCATATCGTGAGCCAAAAGGCGCCAAGCGGTCCCGGGCCATGGTAAGGCGACACCCGTAGGAATACCGTGCGTGAGGCGCAAAGTGATATGAGTGTTACCAGCTAGTCGATGTGACTTGGAATCGGGGTCCTGACAGCAAGGGAGGGAAAGCCTAGGACGGGTGCCACTCACTTGTCGATTCGTGCAATTGTAAAGGCGTCGTGGGGAAGCGGAGGCACCCATGACCAATCAACCGCCACACTGCGCCCAAGGCCGCAGGCTATTAGGGCCCGCGGCGCTCCGCACTTGCCCTTTTGCTTCTCGCCTAAGCCAAGTCCAGGCGCGCCTTGGGCCCGGGGGCTACTGTCGGCGTTCTGGGAACGGGGGTACCTAGACTTGCCTGCCTGCGGCCTGTGGCGTGGCTCAAGGGGTGTCCAGTACGGCCCATCTTCATCAGCACAAGCTCAAGACCCTCGCGAGGGGCCAAGCCTCATGAGGAACGACAGGAAGCTTCCTCGAGCACGGCCTCGTCGAGTGGCTCGCGAGGAGGCGGAGAGAGATCAAGGCGGGCTACCTCACGAGGTGCCCATGGCGCAAGCCATGATGACCAAGAGGCGCCCGAGGCGGCGCCAGCCAGCGCGATGTCCTCATTTCCTCTTTGGTGCAAAGGAAGCAAGCACAGGCGAGGGTATCAAGCAAAGGCATCCGTTTTGGTGCAACAAGACTAAGACCAACACAACGGCAGGAAGGAGGTCATCGTGGAGCCCAAGCCGGCGTCATCGTCAGAGCCTTTGGCGAGGACCAACTTTAGTCAGGATAAGTGTACTAGATGTTCCCCTTCAAAATGGCCAATTGTTGGCGCCCTTCCCGCTCAATATTTGGGAAGAGGCCCAGGGCCTCTGCCTATAAATAGGACTAGCCACCCACAGGGGTAGAGGCAGATTCAGAAAGGTAGCAAGATAACAAAGATGAGAGATAGAGAGAAGCGGTGAGGCTCCCCAAGTAGCTCATCGCACCATCCAGAAACAGACCCTCATGAGGCTGTTCTTCCTTGTCTTATTCATCATCGGCCCCAGGCAATCCACCACCACAAACTAGAGTAGGGTATTACACCACAATGGTGGCCCAAACTAGTATAAACCTTGTGTCCTTGTGTTTCTCTTTGAGTAGTTTAGATCCTTGCGGCGGCGAGGTGTAGGTAGGTAGTAGGTGTGATCTCCGTGCACACCCCGAGTTCGAACCTAGAGGTCTGCTGGAACCGAAATCCGACAATCGCCAAGCTTGCCTTCCATGCCAAGAAAGTCCCATCCGGACACGGGCGAAGTCTTGATCTTGTATCTTCACGCTTCAATAGTCGGGACGTCGTATCTACATCCGCTGTCCGGATACCCCTAATCCAGGACTCCTCGGTAGCCCTGAACCAAGCTTCAATGACGCCAGTCCGTGGCATGATCTTGTCTTGACATTGTAGGCGGGTTCCTCCTCCGAATACTCCAAAGTAATTATCGAACACTTGAACCATGTCCGGATCCACAAGATTATCTTAAGCACTTACAGTAGAGAGAATGATGTTTCACAAATGCAATCTGCTGACAATTTTTTGGCAGCGATGTGTCATTGCGGTCGGTCATCATTGAACCGTTTTCCCATAACCAGCCACATACATATTGCGAGGCAGTTTCCTCGACACGTCTTGTCAAAGCGGAGATCGTGTCTCCTCATTCGGGATTCTCATCAATGCAGTCGGGTAATCCCACCACATCGTGTCATTCGTGGCGCAGGAAATAGCGATTCCCAACCGAACAAGTGGGGCCACGCTTTCATCGCCTCTATAAAGGATAAGATTTCCTCATTTTACCCACACCTTCTTCCTTCTCTACCCATTCTTGCCCCCGAGCTCAGCGCCCAAGCCCAAGTCTCCTCCGCACAGCTAAACATGTCCGGAGCAGGAGGCAAGTGGGTGGCTTCCTGTGAGGAGAAGCACATCACAGATCTTGGGCGGCGGATGCTTGGCAGCAGACATAAGCGCCGGCTCGGGACCTGGGCAGGTCATTCAGACCCCGGACCCTCTGAGGAGAGAGTCGTGTTCGTCGCCCATTTCGTCCGTGGACTGGGATTTCCACTCCATCCCTTCGTCCGCGGGCTCATGTTCTACATTTTCTAGATTTCCATGATCTAGCCCCGAATTTCGTCCTCAACATCGCGGCGTTCATCGTCGTTTGCGAGGCCTTCCTCCGCATCCAGCCTCACTTCAGCTTGTGGCTGCAAATCTTCTGCGTGAAGCCGAAGGTTATAAGCGGCCAACAAGCAGAGTGCGGAGGAGCCATGGTGGGCAAGATGCCTAACATCACCTGGCTGGACGGCTCCTTTGCGGAGACCGTAGAAGAATGGCAATCGGGGTGGTTCTACATCAGCAGCAGCTGGCAAGCTGGCGGCGGCCCCGAGTTCGATCCGGAACCCCTATCGACTCACCTCACAGGAAAAGAAGGACTGTCACTGGGGCAATTCCACGGGCTGGCGGACTCAGACATGCATCAAAAGCATGAAGGACAAGAACATCAAGATTCTCCGTGATCGAGGTCATGCTAGTTCGCGAATCCTGCCTGCCAAAAGGCGGCGATTAATCTGTGGGAGTTCGTCGGCGAACACGGGGCTGCCGGGAGCTCTCGGCATGCGCATGAAGGCGCATGGAAAGTGCTGTTCAAGGCCTCCGTACCTCCTCCCACATCCGAGGACAGCGGGCTTCACGCCCTTGTGAACTCCTAGTCACCTGAATTCTCGAACCGCCACCGGACCAGTTTTTTCAATATATTCATGGAAGTCTTAAGTATTTGTGTATATTTGCTTCAGGGACTATGTGGAGGCAGCGAGCAGGTCTCTTTGTCGACTCACTACTGGAAGATCCAATGGATGCTCATTGCGGAGATACTACTCCTGGCACCGTCTGAGTCTTTGGAGAAGAACGCGGAAAAGAGGCCCAGGGACCGGAAGGGTCTCGGTGTAAGGTGCTCGAGGCCTCGTCCAAGAAGGCGATGCAGCCTCCTCCCCCAGGAGGAAGAAGAAGAAGAAGAGCCGCCCATCCAGAAAAGGATGAGAGGCTGAGGGAGACGACCGTGGGGCCAAGAGGGCCCTCGGCGCAAGGCCATCATACCCACGTCGTCCGGCTGACGAGAAACAAATTCTTCCAGCGAGCGAGGGAAGCAGAAGGAAATCCACCTCCCGTCGGGGGGGGGAGAAAAGAAGGAAGGCCGCCCGGAAGGGGAGGCTGATATGTAAAGAAGGAAGAGGCGTCCCTTCGAGACTACTCCACCACGGCCGCTCATAGCAAGGAAGGGTGGCTGCCCACGGGGATGCCCCTGGCGCGATCGTAAGTGTCCGCACTCTACCGTGATTTTTACTTCACAATTGTTAATAAAACCGAACATTGATGCAGTCCGGTCCGGGCTCATCCGGAGGTGTTGTCTTCGGATAGGTCTCTGAGCGCTTCGGAGATGAACTCGCTCCCGACGGCCACCACTCCTGAGCCTGCGGATGACACGGAAGTGTTGTCCCGAAAGTTCCCGAGCAAGGGGGTGGGCGGGAGCGCCCAAAGCGGACTTCGAATGTCGGACATGCCGGTTGAAGATCCCACGGGATCAGCGTCGATGAGGAACGCGACAAAGCGGACTCCGGCCGAACCTTGCCGGAACCTCCGATGGTTCGGGTGGAAGCGAGCAGCCCCTCGTTAGGGAGGCGTGCCGCCGATGCAAGACTTCCGTCGTGTCAGCGGCTCCGGATAGTCTGGTGGGCGCTTGGCGCTTCCATGGAAGAAGAGCACCGTACTCTTATGAGTGCGGTGATTCGAAGGTTCTGTCCGCCGAAGCGGAGTGCCAAAGCTTACTGCACAAGTCTCTCGACGGGCTTTGGCGTAAGTAAAAATGTATGA
Source organism: Aegilops longissima (assembly GCA_021605205.1). Taxonomy (NCBI): domain Eukaryota; kingdom Viridiplantae; phylum Streptophyta; class Magnoliopsida; order Poales; family Poaceae; genus Aegilops; species Aegilops longissima. Next base: position 42,882 of record JAHIAM010002784.1, read on the forward strand.
AATAACCACCCGATAGGTAGTAGCCCTGATACTCTGTTTGGTGTTTGGAAAGAAAAGCCAAGCGAAGGTAAATTATAATCTGCAGGAGTCTAAGCAATAAGTATTGTTGTGAATAAGCGGTTTGTCTTTGCTGCTTCTTTCTTGCCGTCTTGCCGAGGATGAAAAACTAAAGCGGGATCTGGAGCAGATAGCGAGGAGGCTCAAATCCTCACGAAGAGGCAGCTCGAAGAGAACAAGGGCAAGTGATTCCGCTCTTATGTATTTAAAGATAGGCAAAATTTGTCAATCTGCCGAGCGTCGTGGTTATCATAGCGAGGCCACCACCGAAGTGGCGTACTGAAGAAAGCGCTGTCAGAAATTTGAAAAAGCGGCCTTGGAATGCAAGGGCGTGAAAAGCAAAATGCTAGAGTGGGCGAGGTACAACAAGAGCTCAGGGACCTCGGCAAGAAGTGCGAGTCCATGGAGCATGATCTAAAAGCGATGGAGGCCGAGCTTGCGAGTGTCATAGCCCTAGAGCTTGCTTGTATCTAGTGGCATTGCATCCATGCATCTTGTTTAAATTCAAATGAAACTTGAATTGAGGAGTTTTCAAAAGCCTCGAGAAACATCTAAAATAACCAACATTTAAATCTCATCAAATGAGTCAAGAAAATGTTCCTGTCATTACGTAAAAATATTGGCATGAGGTAAAATGCAAACCAATATTTTGGAGTTGGCTAAAACATTTATTTTGGAGCCTTTGAATTAATTCAATAACTATTTGCATTGGATATATATTTGATATATAAATAATATATGTCCAATAATTCTGGAACATTTATGTGGTTTGGTATATTTTAGTTCTAGCCACATAACTATTTTTCAGGATTTTATAAAATGGTTTAGTATTTTACTAAACTAAAACAAAAGCAGAACAAAATAGAAAATCAGAAATAGGAAGCAGAGGAGAGAAACCCTACAGGCGCTCACCTCACGAGCCCACAGCTTGGTGGTGCCCAGCCCACCAGCGCCACCGTCTCCACCTCTCGCCCGATGGGGCGAGGCGTGTGCGGCGTGCTGTGAGGCCACCTCCACCACCACTACCTTCACTTCCCCGGCCTTGAACACGCCCGCACCCAGACCCCTCTCTCTCCCGTGCCCTCTTCCTCCTCAATCTTTCTCCCTCGCTCATCCCAGACGCCCGAGAGCCGCCGTCGCCGCTCTCCATGCCCGTGCCCACGGCCCCCTCCTCGCCCATCAACCTGCTCCAAAGATCCGCCCTCGTGCCCGTCAACCCCACCGAGCCACATGAGCAGGAAGCGCCTGCGCCCTCGATGTGTCGTCTTCCTCCTCGAACCTTGCCGAGATCGCCGCCGTGATTCCGTCGCCTCCGGACCTCCCAGCCTGCCCAGCCCTCCCAGCCATTTTCGCGGGTGAGCCTCTGAGCCTTTCCCTCACCTCCCCCTCTCGCTAGCTTCCTCTAGCCACCCCGTTCCACCACAGCCCGAGCTCCCTTGCCCGCAAACCAAATCGCGCCGGTAGCCACCATTGTCTAGAAACTGCAGCCCGAGCATGTGGCCGTGCTCGGTGCACCCAGTGAGTCGTAGCACCCCTCTTTGCCTCTGCCGTGCTCTCTCAACCCCAGAAACCAGTTCACCCGAACTCCGGCCACCGCTCAGCAAATCATTGGCAGCCACACTACTACACCAGCACCTCCCACCTCCTTTAGATCGCCTCGCATAGCTTGTGCGTGTATAAACCACGCCTGACGGTACTTTCGTTAGCGCCCGTTCGAGTAACTCTGGCGATCCTCCGAATTGGGTT
>JAHIAM010002785.1:0-41491 GCA_021605205.1 Aegilops longissima
AGACTCCCGGAGAGAATGTTGAAGCAGGATGTGGCGGTGAGGAGACCGCCCGGCAAAGAAGAGCGGTGGCGGAACAACAGAAAGAAGAAGAGCAAAGAGGTACTAGTTGTCGAGCAGTCCGGCAACGGAGGTGGCGTCAGCAAGGCAAAGGTTGGTGGCTCCGGCAAGGAGGTTGCCGCTGACACCGATCGCCAAGCTGTGGCGGCCGCCGACAAGCAGGACAGCTCCAACAAGCGAGTACTATAAGATTCATCGCACCAAGGGCCATGATCTCCGAGCTGCAAGAAAGTCGAGCAGCTTGTTGAACTACTGAAAATGAATCTGTACGGCGAGACAAGGAGAAGGCCAGGAAGGTCTTTGGGGCAGCTAGCAAGAAGAGACCGGCGGGGGAGGGCCTTGGCAAGGCCAAGCAGCGGCAAGAGGCAGACTTCCCAGCGGCGCGACAAGGATGAAGACGAAGATGATGATGAAGATATGGAAGCGATGAAGCTGATGAGCAGGAGTTTGAGAAGGCAGAGGTTCTCTGCGTTGGCGATGGTGCTTCTCTGCATACCTCGCACCAACTCAAGCAGTGGATGCGGGAGGTTAATGCAGCGGAACGCGTCCGTGGAGTCCGTGGGCCTCCGAAGTGGTCCATGCGCCTATCATCTTGATGTTGAGGACCACCGATGCATAACTGCGGTCGGGTGTTTGCGATGTTGGTCTCACCAACCATCCGCAACCTCAAGGTCACCAAGATGTTAGTTGGCAATGGGGCGGCCTAAATCTGATCTCCTCCGCGATGCTCCGAAGCTTGAGATCCTGACGGCGAGCTCGAAGAAGCTGGAACTTTCAAGAATCAACCCAGGAAGGAGCAAGCCCAAGGGAAGATCCTGCGCGGTAACATTTGGCAGCGAACTGAATTTCAGGGTGAGAGAGGCCACATTTGGCGTTGCTGATTTCCCATTGCCCTACAATGGAATACTTGGCCGTCGGCACTTGCCAAGTTCATGGCAGCCTCTCATTACGCCTACAACCTACTCAAGATGCCGGCCCGATAAGCGTCATTTCTGTCCATGGCGACAAGAAGGATGCGCTTATCTGCGCCGACAAGATTACCGAGGATGCAGCAGCTGCGACGAGATAGCAAATCACTTGCCGCTGAAGCTCCGGGGGAAGAAGAAGACCAAGTCCGGCAAGAGCTCGATGCCCTCCGGCAAAGCGCACCTCTTGGTGCTTCGCTACCGTCGACGACGCCATCGAGCTCCACCGGCAAGTGCAAGAAGATGATGGCAGATCCCGAAGACCAAGAAGGTGTCCGCCAGGAGGATGGCAGCTGGTGGTACCTTCACCATCGATTACCACGCTTGACCCTAAATAGGAAAGCGAGCTCGTTGCTTTCCTGGCGAATGTCGATGTGTTTGCATTGCAACCATCGGCATCCCGGTGTTCAGGAGAGTAATTAAGCACCACCTAGGCTGTCTGTCCTCCAGGCGGCCGTCAAGCAAAAATCGAGGAAGCGAGCGTTGGGCGCCAAGAGTTCATGCGCGAAGAGATCAAGAAGTTGGAAGCGGCGAGGCCTTGTTAGAGGTGCTCCATCACGTGGTTGGCCAATCCGGTGGTTATGCGCAAAAGGCAAATGGGAAATGGAGACTTTGTATTGACTTCACGGATGTTAATAAAGCTTGTCCCAAAGATCCATTTCCCTTGCAGCGTATAGATCAGATTGTTGACTCCACGGCTGGATGTGATTTGCTTTCATTTCTTGATGCATATTCAGGATATCATCGGATATTCATGGCGAAGAAGATGAAGAAAACGCATTCATAACACCATGTGGCACATCTTTGTTTCATACGGATGCCCTTCGGTTTGAAGAATGCTGGTTCAACGTTGCAAGAAGTAGTCCATGATGCTTTTGAGCCCCAAATGCACAAATGTAGAAGCCTACATGGATGACATAGTGGTCAAAGCAAGGACAAAGCAACTCTGGTTCAAGATTTGGATGAGACCTTTGCAAATCTGTGCAAGATCAACCTCAAGCTCAATCCGAGAAGTGCATGTTTGGAGTTCCTCCGGCAAGCTTCTCGGGTTCTTCATCTCGGAGGGAATTGAAGCCAACCCGACAAGATTAAGGCCATTGAGCAGATTGAAGCACAAAGCGCGTCAAGGATGTAAGAAGGCTTGCGGTTGCGTGGCTGCTCTCGGCAGGTTTATCTCTAAGTCAGCTGGCGGCCTGCCATTTTCAAGATTTTGAAAAAGGCAGGTCAATGAAATGGACTCTCGAAGCGGAGGCTGCTGCTGAGGACTTGAAGAGTACTGTCCTCCACTCCAATACTTGTCGCACCTAAGCCACAAGAGAAGTTGCTGCTGTATATAGCGGCAACCAATCAAGTGGTTAGTGCTGCGTTAATAGCGGAAGGAGGCAGATGTGACAACCGGCAACGAGACAGATGCATCCAACGACAAGCGAGGGCTTCGCCCGTCAAGCTCTGGTCCCGACAAGGGCGGATCTGCGCGGAATGTGAGAAGATTGAGAAAAGGATGGTGCAGCGCCCAGTCTACTTTATCAGCTCCCTTCTGCGGGGGCTAGGTCAAAGTACTCTGGTGTGCAGAAATTGCTTTTCGGCCTCCTCATGGCCTCGAAAGCTGCGCCATTACTTCCAAGCACGAGATAACGATTGTCACTCGCTTTCCATTGAAGAGGATATTGCGAATCCGAAGCAACAGCGGGGATTGTCGGTGGGCCTTTGGAACTGTCAAGCTTTGGCCTCAAGTTTGAAAGCACTTCAACTATCGAGCGAGCATTGGCAGAATTTATAGCGAGTGGGCGTAGCGCAAGATGAAGAAATCCCGAGAGGCGAGCATCCCGTCGAAAGAAGCAAGTAAAAGTGGCTGATGTATTTTGATGGTGCCTTCTCGCTGCAAAGCGCCCGGTGCGGCGTGCTGCTTATCGCACCACCGGAGAGCACCTCAAGTACATAGTCCAAATGCACTTTCCCAAGGAGCAAGCAACAAATAATCTTGCAGAGTATGAAGGTTTGCTTGCGGACTCGAGATGCAGTGGACCTTGGGATCGAGAAGCTTATTGTCGGGGGTGACTCGAAGCTTGTCGTCCGTCAAGTGAACAAAGATTACGAGTCCATTGATGGAAGCTTATGTTGATGAAGTGAGAAAGCTAGAAGAACACTTTGAAGGCCTGCAAATGGAACATGTTCCAAGAGCTCGAGAATGACATTGTTGATGGCTTTGTCAAAGTCGCTGCACTCAAGTTACACTGTGGAACCAGGGATTTTTGTGCTCAAGCTGACTCAACCAAGCTGTAACACCATCAAGCTGGATAGAACAAGAAGAGAAGTTGCTTTCGGTGACTACTTTCGAGAGCTCCACGAAGCCGCCGCCAGAAGGTCCCCAAAATCAGCGAGATATCGGCTGAGGAGCAGTTTGCTCCGACAAGCCCTAGGGTTTGTTTACGTTGAAGCGAGCGCTCGACAAGTTTTGCTCGGCAAGCTTGCGAGGATCATCAAGCTCGGTGAGCGCGAGGTTCTTGCCGTAGAAGCTGATGTTCCCTGTGGCGGAGATGTGCCTTTAGTTCTTGTTGTCGAGCCGCATAGCTCCAACATGGACACAGCAGATCGTCCATTTCCTTGAGACAGGAGAACTTCGAAGAGCAAGAAGAAGCGGAAAGAGTAGCCCGGCAGTCAAGTATGTACCAGTTTGTTGACAACATCCTATCTGAAGAAGAAGACTCAGCGGTGTGAAATTGAAGTGTATTTGCGGGAAGATGGAATGACTGTTGGCAGAGATTCATGGAGGCATATGTGGTCACCACATTGGCGCAAAACACTGCAGGCAAAGCTTTCCGGCAAGGTTTCTTCTGGCGAAGCCCTCGAGGATGCAACTGCACAAGTAACCAAGTGTAAGCGTGCAGTTCCATTCCAGCGAGATACACCAGCCAGCTCAAGCTCTCGAACGATCCCTTTATCCTGGCCATTTTGATGCAGGGGCTCGACATCCTCGGCCCCTTTCCCGAGCTGTCGGGGCTTTGAGTACTTATGCGTCTGTCGACAAGTTCACAAAGTGGCGGAAGTGGAAGCGATGAGGAAGGTGGCAGTCACAGTCGTGATCAAGTTCTTGGTCAATTGTTTGCCGTTTTGGGATACCTAACGGGATCATCACCGACAACGACACACAATTCACGAGTCGCACCTTCATGCAATCGTCCAAGACCTTGGCGCCAAGGTCTGCTTTGCTTATTGCTTATCCAAGGAGCAGCGGTCAGCGAAGAGCAACGCCGAAGTGCTGCGAGGACTCAAGACCAGAACTTTCGACAGGCTGCGCGAAGTCGCGGGAAAGCTGGATTGAGGAGCTTCGGTGGTTCTTTGGTCGTCGAGCAGCGCCAAATTGAGCCGCTGGCGAGACACCTTCGCTCTAGTCTATGGAGCAGTGGCAGTTCTCCCCACGGAACTCGCATACGGGTCACCTCGAGTGCTCGCTTATGATGAGCTTGAGCAAGAGCAGCTGCGACAAGATGATGCGCTGCTCCTTGAGGAAGATCGTCTTGAGGCATTGTCGAGCTGCTCGTTACCAACAAGCTTTTGCGCCGCTACCATAACCCGCAAAGTTAGTGCGGAAGCTTGAGGAAAGCGACCTTGTTCTTAAGCGTTCAATCCGCCAAGAATTCCAACAAGTTGGCCTTAAAGTGGGAAGGCCCTTATCGGGTGAAAGCGAGTCACTAGGCTGGCGCTGTCATGCCAGAGACCGAAGATGGCGTTCGGTGAGCAACTCCTGGAATATAGAACATCTTACGTAAGTTTTACCCATAAGGCGCGGTTGCGGAACCTGTTCAGCAACCACCCCTATACAAATCTTGCCGCTGTTGCATGTAATCCTTTGTACAAAGCGGTATGAGACCCGTGCATCGATAAAGCTCATGTGTTGCGCACAACTTGTCAAATGCATGCTTCCATAATCCTTTATGCATGTATTATCTAACATTTTGTGCAGCACCCACACCGGTAAGCAATAACGAGCCACTAGGCTCCATAACTTTATTTTCTCTTCTTTCTTCTCATGAGAAAGGAAGGTTCCTCCGCCCACAAGTTAGCCGGGGGGGAAGGAGAAGATAATGGTATGGGCCGTCAAGTGTCGCTCGAGGAAGTATCATCTTGCCGGGAAGCGAACGACAGAAAAGCTAAGTTGCCAAAGTTTGAGCAATCAGTTTTTAAATTTTTTAAGTTATCTTCCTCGAACGATAGTACTTTGTATGGAAAACCTGTGCGCGAAGGAACCAACTCGCGGCTGGTTTGCGCCCTTACTTTGTTTCGAGTCCGCTCAACAACTTAAGTGAGCTGCAACCAGTTGCGACAAGGTTGCTTGTCGGGCGACATCGCCAGGCAGCTCTGACGTTCCGCACTCGGCGCTTCATGACAAAGGTGCCAGCGACAAGTTCCCTAAGCGTGAGGCACAAACATATAAAGGAAGAAATCGAGTAAAAAATAACATTGCGATCGTTGCCTAAGATAGAGTATATTACAAAATGACTTGTCGAGATCTAATAAGTTGTTCTCACGAACATGGTCTGCAGCGACAAGGAAAGATAAACAGCGGCCTAGTCCACGCGGTCGCCATCAACCCTCTTGACTCCGCTCACCACTGTCCACGATGGAGTGCGACAAGGACCTTGGCGCTTCAATGTCAGCAGTTGGAGCGAGGGACTTGAGGGCGTTGGCGAAGCTGGCGCCTGGATTGTGAAGGCCACCTTCATCAGCACCTTGCAGAGAGCGGCGCGCAGATTTGTGGCGACTTCGTCGGCGCTGCTGGGATCTCTTCCGAACCAGCTGGAGACCCGTCTGCGCCCTTGAAGAACAGGCTGAGTTTGGCGCTGGGTTGAAGGTGCTCGTCGGTGGAGTACCGAGATCCACCATCCCAGCTCCATCGGCTCATTGTGGATGGCGTGGCGGTATCCACAAGACCCTCCGTCCGATGCATCACGCTGTCTCGAGTATCTGGGCAGTCACAGCATGCGCCCGGCAGCTCCTCGTTGGCTTTGATCTTCTCCAACAGGCCGCTTCGCTCCTTGGCGCCGTCCGCGTCTCCGTCAAGGTGGTGATTTCAGCTCGAGATCTGCCTTGGAGTCCTTGGCGTCGAGCTCTTTGATCTTCTCGGTAGCGACCTGCAACTCACCAAAAGTATGGGCGTCCTTCTCGCGCTCGCGTTTCAGCCCGGTGACCTCTCGCCGCTCTTACGGAGGTGGCCTCCAGCTGCGCCACTCGTCTCAATTCCTTCTTGGCGGCCTCGGCAGCTGCTGGCGTCCTTTGCCTCTGGAGTGCTCCGCCAATTGATTGCTTTCGCAGTAAAGATCTTCCTCGTAGCTGTCGAGGTTGATCTTCCGCTCGCCAGCCCTTCTTCTTGCGGAGAGCTTCTGGCGGCAAGCCTTTACTGCTCCTCGACCTCGGCCTTCTCGGGATGAAGGCGTGCGCTCCTGGCAAGCTGCTCAGCGCTTACGCTATGTCGGAGAGTTTCCTTGTTGGCGCGCGGAGCTCTTCTGGCGCTTTTCCATGTCAGCTCCGCCCTCGCGACAAGCGCCTCCACGGACTCGGCTTGGCTTGGCGGAGCGCGGTAGAGCGGCGGCAGCTTCTTCAACAGCTGCTCTTCCTCGAGACTCGCCCTTCTGCTGCTTGGCGCGTCAACGATGACAACCAGTGAGGCTGACAGCTCCTCGTCGGTCTCTCCTCGACCGGCGCCTGGGCTCGGCGCCCATGGAAGCTTGATGAAGACACCGTCGCGGCCTTGAGATAGGCGCCGGCTGGGGCTCTTGAGCCTGGTGCTGCACGGTGGCGGAGGGCTCGGCGATCGGCGTGGCGCTGGCGCTCCTGCGGCCTCGGGGCGTCGATCGATCACCAGACCCTCCCGGCCTCTGCGCCCGGCATCTTGGCAACCTCCTCACAGCGGACCCATTGCCACCGGCCTCCTCCTCCATGTTGGCGGCGTCGTCATTGTTGCCGCATGGCGTCCTCCTCGCCGGCAACCTCGGTCTCCATCGGCTCTCCGGCAGATGGATCGATGATCGAGAAAAGAAAAAAGAACAAGTCAAGCAAATGTTAGAAAGAAGAAACGAAGAAAAAAAAAGACTCAAGGAACTTTTCAAGTAAGAAGATTACCTGCAATGGGATCTGTGCCGCGGTCTCCACTCTTTGGAGGGTCTTGGCGCTGCCCTTGTCAGACTCCTTGTCGGAGGCCTCCCTTGGGAGGCGCTCCCTTGGCGGAGAGTTATCCCTTGGCGGGCGTAGTTGAGGCGAACAGAACTTGAGGTGACTTCGGGGCCTCCTGATGAGGCTGCTCTGCTCCTGCACAATTCAACAAGTCAGATGTCGATAAAGAAGGAGCACCCATGCACCTAACGTGAAAAAACCAAATACTTACTTTGGGGGTTGTCTTGGGGGCTGCTCGAGGAAGGTTGCGGATCCGGCAGCAGGGTCTCGAGCGTGCCTCCACAGCCATGCAGGAGATTAGTCTTGATGACCACCACGGAGTCTTGGCCCTCTTCGGCGCCCTCTGAGCCAGGCGTCTGAAAAAGGAAAGAGCTCAGAATGAAGCAAGTCGGATACAAGATAAAGCAGTCAATTGAAGAATTACAAGTAGCATGACAAGATCTTACTCTTCCTCTTCTTCCTCCTCGGGTGAGGCGGAGAAGTCAGTCCGCTCCGCCTCCGGTGCGGCGAGCTGGAAAGTAGGCTCCCTAGGGCGCTTGGCGGGTGCGGGAGCCGTGGTCCCGAAGGCCTACTCCGGTTCTTTGTCATGGCGTGGCGCTCCAGCGGCATGAGCTTGTCGCGGTGGAGGCGCGTCATGGCGGCAGGCTGGCTGTTGGCCGGTTGCAGCCCGCCACTTCTCGATCTGCGGAGGCGCCTTCTTGTCGAGGGCGGGTTCCTCCAGCAAGCTATCTCAAGCGGAGGGAGGTGCCCGGCAGTCTCGCTCGGCTCGGCCCAGGCTCAATCTGCTCCTCCACGCGGCGAGCTCTTCTCGGTCGGCAAGGCTTGCCGCCTCGGCGCCTCTGCCTCCTCGACAGTGAACCCAAACACGCGTGGCGGCAGAGCTTCTGCCGCCTCCTCCAACCTTAATGGCGTCGCGCCATCTCTTGCTCGGTGGTGTGCTGGGTGAGCCACTTTTGCTCGTCGGCGCGGATGGCGCTTCTTCCAAGTTGTCGAAGCTGCTGCATGATGTCGTCGGCGGGCTCCTGCCAAGTTGGAGCGATTCCATGGGAATCGCTGGCAACATCATCGCGCGGATCGCGGTCAGCGGCGAGTTGTTGCCGGAGGACAACTCCCTCGGCAACATGAACCACTCGGGGTGATCGCATCGAGCTTGAACAGCTCCGCAGCATGGCATCCAGCTCAAGGCAGTAAAGTTCCGGTTGAGGCGGACGCAGCCTCATGATATCCGCCGCGTTTTGGAACTCCCAAGCAGGCCTCCCCTCTCTCTGCAAAGGCGCAATCTGCGGCGAAGGAAGTCCGCGCCAACAGCTCCTACGGTAAGCCCGGCATGCACGAGGCGCAAGATCCGGTCACGGCAATCTTCAACTTGGCGTCCTCGGCGTAAGTTGCTCAATCGTTGCCGCGCACTATGGGAGTTTGGCGCGAGGCAGTAAAAGCTGTGGGTCCTCCTCTATAATCCAACACCAATCGGCTCTCCACTCCTCCCACTTGCTGCGCAGCTCTCCGTCAAGATATGCTTCCTTCTTGCCGATCCACAGAGATCCATGCAATCCCTCCGACAGCGGCTCTCCTCTCTCTCGCGGGGCATGAAGTAGTGGCGGAAAAGGGCTACATTCGGGTGGACTCCGACAAAGTTCTCGCGAGGTGTCGAAAACTGCCATGGTGAGGGCGGCGTTGGGGTGAAATCAAGGAGGCGGAGGCCATATGTGTTCATGGCGTCGCAAAGAATTCAGAAAAGGCGAGGCGAGCCCGCGATAGAAAAAGTCGAAGAAAGGGTACGGCGGAAACCTTCTCGGATGTGGCGGCGAAGATCACCCTCGTCGGTGAGTGCGCCAGCGTCTCCGTCGACGAAGAAGTAATACAGCTCTCGCAGCTCCTTCGCGTCGGCGGGGTCGAAGAGGCCGCTCCTTCCGCAGCGCCGCGAGCGTTGCGCCTCAGCCGACTTCACCCTTTGCCTTGTCGGCCTTGGCCCCATAAGCGGAGGTGGTGGAGAATCCGACAGCGTTGATGGCGCCCGGTGGCAATGGGGAGGCGGGCGTTGCTCTCTTTGGACTTGAGAAGAAGGGGGCGGCGGTGGTTTTGATGTGACAGCAATGGCAAGTGGGCGTCTGTTTCCCTGCTTATAAGGGGAGAGAGGCGGGCGTTCGTTTTTCCCCATTAAAAAGCCCCCGATCTCTCACGGCGCCACGTCCGGGCGTGCCGTTCGTGGGGAGCGTGGTGGGTCGGCGAATAAGCTGCGCGATCTAGGCCCCAGCGTGCCGTGCCTTTATTTTGGGCTGTTGCCCAGAGCTCGTCATGTGTGTGGCCCGGGCCGGGGCTCTGTTGGTGTACTAGGTAGGGTACCCTATATCCCGAACTTCGTGCAGGCGATGTGCAGCACCAGCGGCGGGCTGGCCTAGTGACCGCCAAGGTCCTCCGCGGCTCCTTTGGAGCCATTCAAGAACAAAGTATTCAAGACCCGGCAGAGGAGCTTGCCGGGAAAATACTCAAGGCACGAAGAAACAAGGCCCGGCAAGAGGAGCTTGCGGGAAGGAAAGTGACGACAAGCTCCCAAGCGCGACAAGGATTCAGCGGCAAAGGCGCTTGCGCGACAAACAACTCTCTTCATCTCCGCTCGGCTCATCCCCCAGCGATGTCGCCGTGGGGCTACTCCGAGCACGCAGCGTGTCAAAGGGCTGTGCAGCCAGCGGGGAGCAGCGATAGCGGCGACAAGCTTACCATCGTGGCAAGCGGTGGTGCACTTGCCAGTCCTGTTGCCTTTGTTTAGGCGGCGAGGGCGGGCATTATTAATCTTGTCCCTTGCCGTCGAAGTGGGTATAGATCACTGTACCTTTATGCGGTCGGTGTACCAACTACTGTTTTTCCATTTGTACCCTCATCTGCGTTGCCACTGTCGGTGACCCCTTGAGCCTATAAAGGAGGCCGTGTGCAACATAGAAAGGGTTCGGCTCGTTCGGTTCATTCGACACATCACGAGACTAGAGACACTCGGGCTAGGTTTTGTAGCTCTCATTGCTCCCTAGCAAGAACACAATACAATCAACCAAGCAGCGGTAGGGGTATTATCTCTCGGAGAGCTCAGAAGCTGGGCAAAACTGCTCGTGTGCATTGCTTGATCTGCTCTTTGTGCAATCTCCGCCCCCTCCAGAACCACAAGGGACTCGGTCCTTGGTCCCATAGGTGTTAAGTGGGACACGATCAGCTTCCCGACACTACTAGATTGATCTTTCTTGCAATGGGAGAAGTTCTTAGCTTTGGGTTCAATCTTGCGGTGTCCTTTCCCGATGACAACAGGGGCAGCAAAGGCACGCATTGTATTGTTGCCATCGAGGATAAAAGATGGGGTTTATATAATATTGCTTGAGTTTATCCCTCTACATCATGTCATCTTGCCTAATCGTTACTCTGTTCTTATGAAATTAATACTCTAGATGCATCTTTGGATAGCGGTCGATGTGTGGAGTAATAGTAGTAGATGCAGAATCGTTTGGTCTACTTGTCATGGACGTGATGCCTATATACGTGATAATGCCTAGATATTCTCATAATTATGCACTTTTCTATCAATTGCTCGACGATAATTTGTTCACCACCGTAATATTTATGCTATCTTGAGAGAAGCCACTATTGAAACCTATGGCCCCGGGTCTATTTTCCATCATATAAGTTTCAATATATTTTACTTTGCAATCTTTACTTTCAATCTATATCATAAAAATACCAAAATATTTATCTTATTATCTCTATCAGATCTCACTTTTGCAAGTGGCCGTGAAGGGATTGACAACCCTTTATTGCATTGGTTGCAAGGTTCTTATTTGTTTGTGTAGAGTGCGAGGCGACTTGCGTGTAGTCTCCTCTTGGATTGATACCTGGTTCTCAAAACTAAGGAAATACTTACGCTACTTTGCTGCATCACCCTTTCCTCTTCAAGGAAAACCAGCATGATGCTCAGCAGGTAGCAAGAAGGATTTCTGGCACCGTTGCCGGGGAGGCTTACGCCAAGTCAAGTCAAGATTTGATCTCGTGCCAATGTGCAATTTCTGGCGCCGTTGCCGGGGAGATCTACGCCAAGTCAAGTCAAGTCAAGACATACCAAGTACCCATCACAAACTCTTATCCCTCGCATTATATTATTCGCCATTTTCCTCTTGTTTTCCTCTCCCCCACTTCACCCTTGCCGTTTTATTCGCGCCTTTTTTTCGCTTGCTTCTTGTGTGCTTGTGTGTTGGATTGTTTGTCATGATGGCTCAAGATAATACTAAATTGTGTGATTTTTCCAATACCAACAACAATGATTTTCTTAGCACTCTGATTGCTCCTATTACCGATGTTGAATCTTGTGAAATTAATGTTGCCTTGTTGAATCTTGTCATGAAAGATCAATTCTCTGGCCTTCCTAGTGAAGATGCCGCCACACATCTAAACAACTTTGTTGATTTGTGTGATGTGCAAAAGAAGAAAGATGTGGATAATGATATTGTTAAATTGAAGCTATTTCCGTTTTCGCTTAGAGATCGTGCTAAAACTTGGTTTTCGTCTTTGCCTAAAAATAGTATTGATTCTTGGAATAAGTGCAAAGATGCTTTTATCTCTAAGTATTTTCCTCCTGCTAAGATCATCTCCCTTAGAAATGATATTATGAATTTTAAGCAACTTGATCATGAACATGTTGCGCAAGCTTGGGAGAGGATGAAATTAATGATCGTAATTGCCCTACATGGTTTGAATCTATGGATGATTATACAAAAAAATAATGTCGGATTGAATTTTGCTTCTAGAAATCTTTTAGATTGACGCGGGAGGCACTTTTATGGAAATCACTTTAGGAGAAGCTACTAAACTCGGATAATATTATGGTTAATTATTCTCAATGGCACCTTTGAAAGATCTACTAGTAAAAGGTTCAGCGATAGAAGAGATTAATGTTTTGAGTGGAAAGATGGATGAACTTATGAAGTTGTTTGCTAATAACAGTGTTTCTTCTTATCCTAATGATATGCCTTTGTCTACTTTTATTGAGAATAATAATAAATCTATGGATGTGAATTTTTTGGTAGGAACAATTTTGGTAACAATGGCGTATAGAGGAAACTTTAATCCTAGGCATTATGCTAGTAACTCCTCTAATAATTATGGTAATTCCTACAACAACTCTGATGAAAATTTTAATAAGATGCCCTTCGATTTTGAGACTAGTGTTAAAGAATTTATGATTTCTCAACAGAATTTTGATGCTTTGCTTGAAGAAAAATTGCCTAAGATTGATGAGTTGGCTAGGAACATGGATAGAATTTCTCTTGATGTTGATTCTTTGAAACTTAGATCTATTCCACCTAAGCATGATATCAATGAGTCTCTCAAATCTATGAGAATTTCTATTGATGAGTGCAAGGAAAGAACCGCTAGGGTGCGTGCTAAGAAAGATTGCTTTGTAAAAGCTTGTTCTTCTAGTTTTCATGATAATAGGGATGAAGATCTAAAAGTGATTGATGTGTCTTCGATTAAATCTTTGTTTTGCAATATGAATCTTGATAATGATGGGACTAGAGATGAGTCGACTTTAGTTAAAAGGCGTCCCAATGATTCGGAGTTTTTAGATCTTGATGCAAAAATTGGTAAAAGTGGGATTGAAGAGGTCAAAACTTTACATAGCAATGAACCCACTATTTTGGATTTCAAGGAATTTAATTATGATAATTGTTCTTTAATAGATTGTATTTCCTTGTTGCAATCCGTGTTAAATTCTCCTCATGCTTATAGTCAAAATAAAGCTTTTACCAAACATATCGTTGATGCTTTAATGCAATCTTATGAAGAAAAGCTTGAATTAGAAGTTTCTATCCCTAGAAAACTTTATGATGAGTGGGAACCTACTATTAAAATTAAGATTAAAGATCATGAATGCTATGATTTATGTGATTTGGGCGCTTTCCACGATTCCAAAAACTTTGTGTGATGTGTTAGGTTTCGGTGAATTTGATGATTGTTCTTTAAACTTGCATCTTGCGGATTCCACCATTAATAAACCTATGGGATGGATTAATGATGTTCTTATTGTTGCAAATAGGAATTATGTGCCTGTAGATTTCATTGTTCTTGACATAGATTGCAATCCTACATGTCCTATTATTCTTGGTAGACCTTTCCTAAAACGATTGGTGCAATTCTTGATATGAAAGAAGGAAATATTAGATTCCAGTTTCTGTTAAGAAAGGCATGGAACACTTTCCTAGAAATAAAATTAAATTACCTTGAATATATTATTATAGCCACTTACGGATTGCATACCAAATATGATAATACCTAGATCTATCGTTGCCTTTATGCCTAGCTAAGGCGTTAAAGATAGCGCTTGTTGAGAGCAACCCAATTTTATTTTTGTTTCTTGCTTTTTGGTTCTGTTTAGTAATAAATAATTCATCTAGCCTCTGTTTAGATGTGGTTTAATTTTTTAAATTAGTGTTTGTGCCAAGTAGTACATTTGGGAAGGCTTGGGTGAAGTTTACATGATCTTGCTGTAGAAAATAGAAACTTTAGGGCTCACGAGATTAGCTGCCATTTATTACTGGAGAGTGATTTTAGGTTGATTATGTTTGCATATGATTAATAGATACATTGCTCACGTCCACCAATTTATTTCAGAATTTTGGAGTTACATAAGTATCGTTTGATACAGATTACTACAGATTGTTACTTTTTGACAGATTCTGTTTTTAGTGTGTTGTTTACTTATTTTGATGAATCTATGACTGGTATCGGGGTATGAACCATAGAAGTTGGAATACAGTAGGTTTAACACCAATATAAATAAATAATGAGTTCACTACAGTACCTTGAAGTGGTGGTTTGTTTTCTTTAAGCTAACGCAGACTCATGAGATTTTACATTGAGTTTTGTGTTGTGAAGTTTTCAAGTTTTGGGTAAAGATTTGATGGATTATGGAATAAGGAGTGGCAAGAGCCTAAGCTTGGGGATGCCCAAGGCACCCCAAGGTAAATTCAGGACAACCAAAAGCTTAAGCTTGGGGATGCCGGAAGGCATCCCTCTTTAAATCTTAAATCCATCGGTAACTTTACTTGATGCTATGTTTTATTCACCACATGATATGTGTTTTGCTTGGAGCGTCTTGTATGATTTGATTCTTTGATTTTTAGTTTACCACAATCATCCTTGATGTACACACCTTTTGGGAGACACGCATGAATCGGAATTTATTAGAATACTCTATGCTTCACTTATATCTTTTGAGCTAGATAATTTTGCTCTAGTGCTTCACTTATATATTTTAGAAACACGGTGGTGGTTTTATTTTATAGAAATTGTTGATCTCTCATGCTTCACTTATATTATCTTGAGAGTCCTTTATAACAGCATGGTAATTTGCTTTGGCTATAAAATTAGTCCTAATATGATAGGCATCCAAGATCGGTATAATAAAACTTTCATTAAAAGTGCATTGAATACTATGAGAAGTTTTGATACTTGATGATTGTTTTGAGATATGAAGATGGTAATATTAGAGTCGTGCTAGTTGAGTAGTTGTGAATTTGAGAAATACTTGTGTTGAAGTTTGCAAGTCCGTAGCATGCCGTATGGTGATCGTTGTGTAACAAATTTGAAACATGAGGTGTTCTTTGATTGTCATCCTTATGAGTGGCGGTCGGGGACGGCGATGGTCTTTTCTACCAATCTATCTCCCTAGGAGCATGCGCGTAATGCTTGGTTTTGATGACTTGTAGATTTTTGCAATAAGTATGTGAGTTCTTTATGACTAATGTTGAGTCCATGGATTATCGCCTCTCACCTTTCCATCATTGCTAGCCTCTTGGAAACATCGAGAGAGCACCACGAAACCCTATTTCCACTTGCAACCTTACATGCCGTGAGATCCCATCTTGGGGCCTTTTCGGCTCCATGGAAGGAATCGATCATGGAGGCTTCTACATCAACACCATAGCCTCTCGATGATGTGTGAGTAGTTTACCACAGACCTTCGGGTCCATAGTTATTATCTAGATGACTTCTTCTCTCTCTTTGGATCTTAATACAAAGTTCTCCTTGATCTTCTTGGAGATCTATTCGATGTAATTCTTTTTGCGGTGTGTTTGTCGAGATCCGATGAATTGTGGGTTTATGATCAAGATTATCTATGAACAATATTTGAATCTCCTCTGAATTCTTTTATGTATGATTTGTTATCTTTGCAAGTCTCTTCGAATTGTCAGTTTGGTTTGGCCTACTAGATTGATCTTTCTTGCAATGGGAGAAGTGCTTAGCTTTGGGTTCAATCTTGCGGTGTCCTTTCCCAGTGATAGCAAGGGCAGCAAGGCACGCATTATATTGTTGCCATCGAGGATAAAAAGATGGGGTTTATATCATATTGCTTGAGATTATCCCTCTATATCATGTCATCTTACCTAATGTGTTACTCTGTTCTTATGAACTTAATACTCTAGATGCATGCTGGATAGCGGTCGATGTGTGGAGTAATAGTAGTAGATGCAGAATCGTTTGGTCTACTTATGCAGACGTGATGCCTATATCGTGATCATGCCTAGATATTCTCATAATTATGCACCTTTCTATCAATTGCTCGACAGTAATTTGTTCACCCACCGTAATACTTATGCTATCTTGAGAGAATCCACTAGTGAAACCTATGGCCCCGTGTCTATTTTCCATCATATAAGTTCCCAATCTATTTTACTTTGCAATCTTTACTTTCAATCTATATCATAAAAAATACCAAAAATATTTATCGTATTATCACTATCAGATCTCACTTTTGCAAGTGGCCGTGAAGGGATTGACAACCCCTTTATTGCGTTGGTTGCAAGGTTCTTATTTGTTTGTGTAGAGTGCAGGCGACTTGCGTGTAGTCTCCTCTCTGGATTGATACCTTGGTTCTCAAAAGCTGGGGAAATACTTACGCTACTTTGCTGCATCACCCTTTCCTCTTCAAGGGAAAACCAGCGCAGTGCTCAAGAGGTAGCAAAGGAGCAATATTACTCAGACGATCCGGGACAAGGTCCGGATAATCGGACTATAATCGGTGCCAAAGATGCCCCTGGATGCATTAACGGGCGATCCGGATCCAGCTCGAGACGATCGAGGACAAGCCGGATGATCCGGGGCCTCGTCCGGATGATCCGGCTATAGGGGTCGACATGTGGAAAGAATGAAGAGAATGGAGAGTAGGTTTTGGCTAAGTAGTTTTGCTAGGAATTTTGGTCTTTTGAAAACTACTTGTGAGGTAGATTGTGAGCAAGCCTTGAACCTACACCTCGGATCCCCTCTTAATAGTGCGGGATCCTGTTACTCAAGAAATGTATAAAGAGCAAGATGCTTCGTCTTTGTTTGCTTCTTTCCTCATTGGTTATTTGCTTGATAATATCTCATTTGATGTGTCCATGATGCACATTAAAACCAGGAGGACTAATGACACGTGTATATACTCAACAAACATAGTTAGTCCCGAACCTATATGTAATTTGTCATCAACATCAAAAATACACTTAAGAGCAAGATTGCACTTTCAGAGAGATATTTTGCAAGGATTGGGATCCTCAATGCAATGCATACCTTAATAGCATGCATGTTACCCTTTGTGTTCATCTTCAAGGTCAAAATCTTTTTTTATTCATTTCCGTGTAGAAGAAAATCGATCCTCACTTAGGCTAATTTGCATATCAACCTAGGTATGCATAGGAGGAACTCAACAACTATACATGCAAGCCTAAGTTGATCAATCAAGATTAGCTTTTATAGTATTAATTGTTGAATAGTTATGCAGAGGTGTAGCCTTTTTGCAAAGATGGGCATCTTGACATCACATAATTCTTATTCATGCTGGAAATAATTGATGTGTATCATAAATGAAAGAGTAAATTCCAATTTTTTTACCCCTACAGTTGCGCTTGTGACAAGAAACATCGCAAAAGTGTATCTTCTTGCTTATGTTTTAGGCTTAAACCATACATGCTTACTAGGATAGGTGAGTGAAGTGATATTTTTTTTCTTCCATTGTGGTTGATGGACATATTTAGGTGGCACCTTTAGAATGTTGTCGTGGGACCTTGGCGGTCAGTAAACAGAACAATTTCTCCCTCGCTGCAACGTGCGGGCATATTTCCTGGTACAAAATAAAATAAATGAAGTAAAATTGCAGCAAGGTATTTTTAGTTTTAATATATGATAAAAGAGACCCCGGGGGCACAGTTTTCACTAGAGGCTTCTCTCGAGAAAATAGCATACGGTGGGTAAACAAATTACTATTGGGAAATTGATAGAAAAGCAAATAATTATGGCGATATCCAAGGCAATGGTCATACATAGGAATCACGTCCAAGATTAGTAGATCGAAGCGATTCGCATCTACTACTATTACTCCACACATCGACCGCTATCCAGCATGCATCTAGTGTATTAAGTTCATTGAAAAATGGAGTAATGCTTTAAGCAAGATGACATGATGTAGGCAAGATAGACTCACGTGTGAATAAACCCCATCTTGTTACCCTTAATAGCAACGATACATATGTGTCATGTCCCTTTACATCCTTTGGAATTGAGCACCGCAAGATCAAACCCATTACAAAGCACCTCTTCCATGGCGGATAAATCAATCTAGTTGGTGATAACCCACAAGTATAGGGGATCGCAACAGCTTTCGAGGTAGAGTATTCAACCCAAATTTGTTGATTCAACACAAGGGGAGCCAAAGAATATTCTCAAGTATTAGGAGTTGAGTTGTCAATTCAACCACACCGGAAACTTAGTATCTGCAGCAAAGTGTTTAGTAGCAAAGTAATATGATAGTGGTGGTAGCGCTAACAAAAGTAAAGACAACAAAGGTAATGTTTTGGTATTTTGTAGTGATTATATGAGTAACAGCGGAAAAGTAAATAGCGAGAACCAGTATATGGAAAACTTCGTGAGGCACGGATTAGTGATGGATAATTATGCGGATGCGGTTTGTCATGTATGATCATAACATAGGGTGACACAGAACTAGCTCCAATTCATCAATGTAATGTAGGCATGTATTCGAATATAGTCATACGTGATTATGGAAAAGAACCTGCATGACATCTTTTGTCCTACCCTCCGTGGCAGCGAGGTCCTATTGAAACTAAGGGATATTAAGGCCTCCTTTTAATAGAGAAGCTGGAACAAAGCATTAGCACATAGTGAATACATGGACTCCTCAAACTATGGTCATCACCGAGAAGTATCCGATTATTATCACTTGGGTTGTCGGTCATAACACATAATAGGTGACTATAGACTTGCAAGATAGGATCAAGAACACGCATATGTTCATGAAAACATAATAGGTTCAGATCTGAATTCATGGCTTTCAGGCCCTAGTGACAAGCATTAAGCATAGCAAAGTCATAGCGACATCAATCTCGAACATAGTGGATACTAGGGATCAAACCCTAACAAAGCTAACTTCGATTACATGATAAATCTCATCCAACCCATCACCGTCCAGCAAGCCTCGATGGAATTACTCACGCGGCGGTGAGCATCATGAAATTGGTGATGGAGGATGGTTGATGATGACGACTGACGAATCCCCTCTCCGGGCCCGAGCGGACTCAGATCAGCCCTCCAGAGAGATTAGAGCTTGGCGGCGGCTCGTATCGTAAAAGCGCGATGATTTCTTCTCTGATTTTTTCTCCCGAAAGCCAATATATAGAGTTGGAGTTGGCGTCGGAAGGTGTCGAGGGCCACGAGGTAGAGGCGCGCCCCCACCCTCGTGGACAGTGTGGGCCCCTGGTCTTCATCTTTAGCGAGATTTTTATTATTTTTATAAGACATCCGTGGAGTTTGGTCATTCAGAGAACTTTTGTTTTCGCATAAAACAACATCATGGCAATTCTGCTGAAAACATCGTCGATCCGGGTTAGTTCCATTCAAATCATACAAGTTAGAGTCCAAAACAAGGGCAAAGTGTTTGGAAAAGTAGATCTGACGGAGGCGTATCAACTCCCCAAGCTTAAACCCTTGCTTGTCCTCAAGCAATTCAGTTGACAAATGAAGAGAAAAAAACTTTACAAACTCTGTTTGCTCTTGTTGTTGTACCTATGTCAAGCCAGCATTCAGTTTTCAGCAAAGATCATAACTAACCACATTTGAAATAACTCCTAGGTCTCATGTTTACTCATATCAATAACATAATCAGCTAGCAAGCCATATTAATAAATCTCGGATGACAACACTTTCTCAAAATAATCATAATATGATATAACAAGATGGTATCTCGCTAGCCCTTTACGAGACCATAAAACATAAATCAGAGCACATTCAAAGATCAAGGACTGACTATACATTGTAATTCATGGTAAAGAGATCCAATCATAGTCATACCGATATAAATTAACAATAATGAATGCAAATGACAGATGTGCTCTCCAGCTAGTGCTTTTAATAAGAGGGTGATGACTCAACATAAAAGTAAATAGATAGGCCCTTTGCGAGGAGGCGAGGATTTGTAGAGGTGCGAGCTCGGTTTTGAAATAGAGATAAATTATATTTTGGCGGCATACTTTCATTGTCAACATAACAACTAAGAGATGACGATATCTTCCATGCTAAACAAATTATAGGCGGTTCCCAAACAGAATGGTAAAGTTTATACTCCCCTCCTCCACAAGCATCAATCCATGGCTTGCTCGAAACAACAGTGCCTCCAACATTCAACGGGTCCCGGGGAGTTTTGTTTGCAATTATTTTGATTTAGTTTGCATAAAGCATGGGACTGGGCTTCCGGTGACCAGCCATTTTCTCGTGAGTGAGGCGAAGTCCACTCCTCTTGAGAATAACCCGCCTAACACGGAAGATAAGGGCAGCCCTAGTTGATATATGAGCTATTCGAGCATGCAAAACAGAATATTTATTTGAAGGTTTAGAGTTTGGCACATACAAATTTACTTGGAGCAGCGGTAGATACCGCATATAGGAAGGTATGGTGGACTCATATGGAATAACTTTGGGGTTTAAGGGATTGGATGCACAAGCAGTATTCCGCTTAGTACAAGTGAAGGCTAGCAAAAGGCTGAGGCGACCAACTAGAGGCGACAACAGTCATGAACATGCATTAAAATTAATAAACATTGAGTACAAGTATAATCCACCATGAACATAAATATAATGAAGGCTATGTTGATTTGTTTCAACTACATGCGTGAACATGTGCCAAGTCAAGTCACTTAAATCATTCAAAGGAGGATACCACCCATCATACCACATCACAACCATTTCAATAGCATGTTGTACGCATAAGGTAAACCATTATAACTCATAGCTAATCAAGCATGGCACGAGCAACTATGATCTCTAATTGTCATTGCAAACATGTTTATTCATAATAAGCTGACTCAGAGCGATGGACTCATCATATTTACAAAAACAAAAGAGGTCGAGTTCATACCAGCTTTTCCCATCTCGGTCGATCCATCATATATGTCATCATAATTGCCTTTCACTTGCACGACGAGCGATGTGAATAATAATAGGAGTGCCGTGCATTGGACTAAGCTGGAATCTGCGAGCATTCAATAAGCAGGAGAAGACAAGGCAATATGGGATCTTGGTTAAATCAACAATGATGCATATAAGAGCCACTTCAATAATTTAATCATGGTCTTCTCCTACCGACCCCAAAGAAAAGAAAAGAAATAAAACTATTTACAGGAAAGCTCCCAACAAGCAAAAGAAGAGCGGAAATATTTTTGGGTTTTCTTTTTAATTATTACTACTACAACAGGAAAAATAAACTACTACTAATTTTTTGTTTTCTTAAGGTTTATTAAACACACAAGAAGAAAGCGGAAAAAGAAAATAAACTAGCATGGATATTACGGTGAAAGAGTATGAGCACCGACATCTAGCAATGAGTGTGTGAACATAAATGTAATGTCGGTGAGAAATAAATACTCCCCAAGCTTAAGCTTTTGGCCTAAGTTGGTCTATTGCGAGGATAGCTGGCGGATACCCGTAAGGTGTAGCTGGGGTCATCTTGCGATGAAGAATAGTTGGGATCATCTTGCGATGAAGAGGACTCCGGCGCGCTTGGTGGCAGCCACCTCCAGATCTCAAGAATAGGCATTTGTCGTGGAGGCTCATCTTGTGGTTCCGGTTACGGGGCTGGTGCAGGATTCGATGGCTTGAGCGGCCGCCCACGAAGCGAGGTGAGGACCTGCAGACAAGTTAAACAAAGAAGGAGCGAGGCAAAGTAATAGTCTCGGGGTGATGTTTATCAAAGTACAATTTATATTTAAGCTCCCTTCACGACTCTTAACAAGAAATTCATGCGCTAGCATACTCTTATAATCTAAATAAGCCTTTGGCAGCGATGTTTCTTCTTTCTCCAAATGCCTAATAGGTATGCTAAAGTATTCAGCTAGGCGTGAAGCATAAATGCCTCCAAAGATGGGGCCCTTAATGCAGTTCGGACTTAACCGTCTAGCAACAATTCCACCCATACTAACAGAGTTATTGCGGTATAAACCATGGAACAAAATGATAATATCAGGAACACTAAGATTTCCACGGTTCCCGCGACCAATCAAGCAACGACTAGCAAATAAGGCAAAGTAGCGTAAAACAGGAAAATGTATGCTAGTAATTCTTGCATCGAAACCTTCTGGTTTCTCCCACATTGATAGTGTTAATGAAAGCTTCTACTTCATTACGGTGTGGTTCATCTAAGGTGCCCTCAAAGGGTATTTTGCAAACCTCGCAAAATTCAGCTAATGGCATCTCCTTAACAACGTCATATAAATGAAACTCTCTTGATGGAGGTGATTTCGAGGGAAAAAGTAGAAGTTTTGCACAAAAGTATTTGTGAGTAAGAATCTTGATGGCGTTGGTGCGGAGGAAGTCGGTGAGGCCGGCGTTCTCAATCAATAAATAGAAATCCTCATAAATCCGGCTCTCCTCAAGAAGTCATCGGAAGGCCATTCACGGCGGACCTCCAGCGATCTGAGGAAAATTATATTTGGGCTTCTGCTCTTCTTCCTTTTGTTTTTCCTTGAGCTTGACTCGCGAGCCCCTCAAAAGTCTCTTCATTATCTTCGAAACAATCTGAAATTTTAGTAACTTCAAACAAAAGTGAACCAACTTCAATAAAATTGATAGCAACTACTCCTACAAGTGCCTAGAGCATATATCAAGCATTAGAACTACTTGGAACCATATAAATTTGACATGCAAGCTCAAGAACATGGTCACCTATGCGGCACAAATTTGCAAAGAATAAAGCACTAGAACAAAAACTAATTGGACCAATGGAGGAGTCACATACCAAGGAACAATCTCCCCAAGCAGTTTTGCGAGAGGTGCTTTGAGCAAGAGATCGAAAATCACAGCAAAAGTGGTTGGAACTCGTGCTTGAGTTGGTTTTGGGTTTGTGTGAGGCGGAGGAAGAAGATGGGTGCAGGGATAAGTGGAGGAGGGCCCTTTGTGGGACCACGAGGCGAGGCGCCCTCCACCCTCGTGGCAGTGGCAGCTCCCCAGATAATTTTTGCACTGATAAATCCTCAAATATTCCCGGAAAAATCATATTAAATTGGCATGGTATTCGAGGACTTTTATTTTGGGACATTTTTATATTGCGGATAAATAAGGAAGCAGACGGAAAATTCTATTTTACTTTATTTCTACTAAATAACAGAAAGTATAAAGAGAAGTGAGAAGGTTGTGCTTCTAGTTTCATCCATCTCATGCTCATCAAAGGAATCCACTAACAAGGTTGATCGGATCTTGTTAACAAACTCATTCCGACTAACATGGTGCGGAGAAATTTGAATAACACTATATTACCTCAGCGGGGATATGGACATCCCCAATAATAAGTATATCACATTTCTTCTTGGCGGTAGGGAGAGAAATTCAAAACCTCAAATATAATCGATGGAATTTTTCCAATAGAGTTGATGCTATGAACTTGAGGTTGTTTCCTCGGAAAGTGTACCATGTGTTCATTACCATTAACATGAAAAGTGACATTGCCTTTGTTGCAATCAATAACAGCCCCTGCAGTATTAAGAAAAGGTCTTCCAAGAATAATAGACATACTATCATCCTCGGGAATATCAAGAATAACAAAGTCCGTTAAAATAGTAACGTTTGCAACCACAACAGGCACATCCTCACAAATACCGACAGGTATAGCAGTTGATTTATCAGTCATTTGCAAAGATATTTCAGTAGGTGTCAACTTATTCAAGTCAAGTCTACGATATAAAGAGAGAGGCATAACACTAACACCAGCTCCAAGATCACATAAAGCAGTTTTAACATAATTTTCTTAATGGAGCATGGTATAGTAGGTACCCCTGGATCTCCAAGTTTCTTTGGTATTCCACCCTTGAAAGTATAATTAGCAAGCATGGTGGAATTTTTAGCTTCCGGTATCTTTCTTTTATTTGTAACAATATCTTTCATATATTTAGCATAAGGATTCATTTTGAGCATATCGGTCAATCGCATACATGAAAAGATAGGTCTAATCATTTCAACAAAGCGCTCAAAATCCTCATCATCCTTTTCTTGGATGGTTTGGGAGGAAAAGGCATGGGTTTCGAACCCATGGTTCTCTTTCTTTACCATGTTTCCTAGCAACAAAGTCTCTCTTATCATATCGTTGATTCTTTGATTGTGGGTTATCAAGATCAACAACAGGTTCAACTTCTACATCATTATCATTACTAGGTTGAGCATCATCATGAACATCATCATTAACATTTTCACTAGGTTCATGTTCATTACAGTTGTGTTTCAGCATCGGACATAGATATATCATTTGGATTATCGGAAGGTTCAATAATAGGTTCACTAGAAGTTTGCAAAGTCCTATCATTTTATTTTCTTCCTTTTAGAAGGACTAGGTACATCACTATTATTTCTCGAGAATCTTGCTCGATTCTCTTGGTGGCCTTGAGGATACAAAGGTTCTGAGTCATTCTACCAGTTCTAGTAGCCACTCTAACAGCATAATCATTTTCTTACTATTCATTTCATCAAGCACTTCTTTACGAGCCTTAAGTACTTGTTCTACTTGAGTGGTAACCATAGAAGCATGTTTGCTAACAAGTTTAAGTTCACCTCTAATATAAGCCAAATAATCACCCAAGTGTTTAATCATAAAGGTATTTTGTTTTAATTTTCTAGCAAAATAAGCATTAAAGTCATCTTGCTTGAACATAAAGTTATCAAACTCATCCAAGCACTGACTAGCAATTTTAGTAGGAGGGAATTCAGCTTTATCATATCTGTAGAGAGAATTTACCTTTACTACCGTAATCGGGTTATCGGGATCAGGAGGTTCTTCAATAAGTAATGGATCAATATCATAAGTTTCTTCAACGGTGGTGAATTAAGACCATGTATTTCTTCAATAGGAGGTAAATTCTTAACATCTTCACTTTAATACCTTTTTCTTTCATAGATTTCTTTGCCTCTTGCATATCTTGGGGTGAAATAGAACGCCTCTATTCTTCGGAGTTGGTTTAGGGATAGGCTCAGGAGCTGGCTCGGGAGGTGCCCAATTATTTTCATTTGTCAACATATTATTCAATAGAATTTCAGCTTCATCCGTTGTTCTTTCCCTGAAAAGAGAACCGGCACAACTATCCAGGTAATATCTGGAAGCATCGGTTAGTCCACTATAAAAGATATCAAGTATTTCAGGTTTCTTAAGAGGATGATCAGGCAAAGCATTAAATAACTTGAAGCCTCCCCAAGCTTGTGGGAGACTCTCTTCTTTAATTTGCGAAGTTGTATATTTCCCTCAAAGCAGCTTGTTTCTTATGAGCAGGAAATATTTAGCGAAAGTAATAAATCATATCATGGGGACTACGCTTTACGAGGATCAAGAGAATTAAACCATATCTTAGCATCACCATTTAATGAGAGCGGAAATATCTTAAGGATATATAAATAGCGCGATCTCTCAACATTAGTAAACAGGGCAGCTATATCATTTAACTTAGTAAGATGTGCCACAACAGTTTGATTCATAGCCATAAAAGGATCGATTCAACCAAAGTAATTATATCTGGATCAACAGAAAATTCATAATCCTTATCGGGAACACGAGATAGGTGAAGTAGCAAAAGCAGGTCAGGTTTCATTATCTCTAAGAGATTCTTTGTTCCATTTAACAAGCAGCCTCTTAAGTTCATATCTATCTTTACAAGCAAAAATGGCTGAGAAGATTCCATATCAAAACATAACTCTCGGGAATAACGGGCATATTTTCATCATCACTTTCATCATCGTATTCAGATTCAATAATTTCTTTCTCTCGACCCTAGCAATTTGTTCATCTAGAAATTCACCAAGGGCACGATAATATCAAGCATAAGTAGTTTCATCATAAGTATCATGCATAGCGAAGTGGCATCATCAATAACATGCGACATATCGGAGCGAATAGCGAAGCAGGTTTAGGTGTCGCTAGCTTACTCATAATAGAAGGTGAATCAAGTGCGAGCTAGATGGCAGTTCCTTACCTCCCTCGTAGTTGAGGGATAAATTTTTGTCTTAGCGTCTTTCAAGTTCTTCATAGTGTCCAGCAGATATAAATCCCAAGTGACTCAAAGAATAGAGCTATGCTCCCCGGCAACAGCGCCATAAATTAGTCTTGATAACCCACAAGTATAGGGGATTGCAACAACTTTCGGTAGAGTATTCAACCCAAATTTGTTGATTCGACACAAGGGAGCCAAAGAATATTCTCAAGTATTAGCAGTTGAGTTGTCAATTCAACCACACGTGGAAACTTAGTATCTGCAGCAAAGTGTTTAGTAGCAAAGTAATATGATAGTGGTGGTAGCGGTAACAAAAGTAAAGACAGCAAAGGTAATGTTTTGGTATTTTGTAGTGATTATAATGATAGTAGCGGAAAAGTAAATAGCGAGAACCGAGTATATGGAAACTTCGTAGGCACGGATTAGTGATGGATAATTATGCGGATGTGGTTCGTCATGTAACAGCCATAACATAGGGTGACCTGAGAACTAGCTCAATTCATCAATGTAATGTAGGCATGTATTCGAATATAGTCATACGTGCTTATGGAAAAGAACTTGCATGACATATTTTGTCCTACCCTCCGTGGCAGCGAGGTCCTATTGAAACTAAGGGATATTAAGGCCTCCTTTTAATAGAGAACGGAACAAAGCATTAGCACATAGTGAATACATGAACTCCTCAAACTATGGTCATCACCGAAGTATCCCGATTATTGTCACTTGGGGTTGTCGGATCATAACACATAATAGGTGACTATAGACTTGCAAGATAGGATCAAGAACACGCATATATTCATGAAAACATAATAGGTTCAGATCTGAATTCATGGCTTTCGGGCCCTAGTGACAAGCATTAAGCATAGCAAAGTCATAGCAACATCAATCTCGAACATAGTGGATACTAGGGATCAAACCCTAACAAAGCTAACTCGATTACATGATAAATATCATCCAACCCATCACCGTCCAGCAAGCCTACGATGGAATTACTCACGCGGCGGTGAGCATCATGAAATTGGTGATGGAGGATGGTTGATGATGACGACGGCGACGAATCCCCTCTCCGGGCCCGAGCAGACTCCAAATCGGCCCTCCGAGAGATATTAGGGCTTGGCGGCTCCGTATCATAAAATCGATGATTTCTTCTCTCTGATTTTTTCTCCCGAAAGCCAATATATAGAGTTGGAGTTGGCGTCGGAAGGTGTCGAGGGGCCACGAGGTGAGGCGCGCCCGGGAGGGGTGCGCCCCACCCTCGTGGGCAGTGTGGGCCCCTGGTCTTCATCTTTAGCGAGATTTTTATTATTTTTATAAGACATCCGTGGAGTTTTAGGTCATTAAAGAACTTTTGTTTTACGCACAAAACAACATCATGGCAATTCTGCTGAAAACAACGTCAGTCCGGGTTAGTTCCATTCAAATCATACAAGTTAGAGTCCAAAACAAGGGCAAAAGTGTTTGGAAAAGTAGATATGATGGAGAAGTATTAGTTGGTCAAACCAAACTAATAAATCGGAGAAAAATCTGAAGCTATATTAATCATGCATAAAAGAGTTCGGAGAAAACTCAAATAATATTCATGGATAGATCTGATCATAAACTCACAATTCATCGGATCCCAACAAACACACATAAAAGTCATTACATCAATTAGATCTCCAAGAACAACAAGGAGAACATTGTATTGAGAACCAAAAAGAGAGAAGTCATCTTGCTACTAACTATGGACCCATAGGTGCGTGGTAAACTACTCACGCATCATCAGTGGCGGCAAGGATGATGAAGAACCTCGTGATCGTTTCCCCTTGGTGAGAGTGCGGAAAAGGCCCAGATGAGATCTCTCGAGAACATAGCCTTGTGGCGGAAAAAGTATTTCGTGGACTCCTGGTAGGTTTCCTAATTTTAGAGTATTTATAGAGGCGGAGTTAGGTCGATCGGAGGTCTATGGCCCCACTATACACCGAGTAGCGTCCGGGCCCTGGTATGCCCTGGTGCCTAGTGGGCCACTCCTTCATCTTCTCGTGCCCTCCCGAAGCTTCTAGGGTCTCTTATTGCGAGAAAAAAATCTCCAAAAAGTTTCATGGTATTTGGACTTCGCTTGGTACCCATATTCTGCAAAGTCAAAACAAGCAAAAAAAACAGCAGCCTTTGGGCACTAAGTTAATAGGTTAGTCCCAAAAATGATATAAATTTGCTTGTAAATGTATATAAAACATCCAAGATTAAGACTATGATAGCATGGAACAATCAAAAAATATAGATACGTTGGAAACATATCATTTTCCCCAGGCAATCTGTACGGGTTCAGAGACCGCCCTCAAGGATCTCCATTTGTGCGGGTTTGGTGACCGCCCATGCAAAGGTCCCTTAGTGGAATAAAGACACCTTGCATTAAGCGAAGGTGTGAGGAGATTCTTGAGGTGTGAGAAAAATACGGTGAGCCATTGTGGCGCTTGGGGAGCATTGTGGCGTAATTGTGCCTTTCCTCATCCTCCTCCTCCTCCTCCTTCCACTACACCTTTTAGCTTGTCTTTCTAAACATCCCTACTCTCTTGTGTGCAAATATAAGGACCTTGAAACTGCACTTGAGCTCCTGCAGTGACTTACAAAAACATTTCCTTGTTGATCAACAGCATACACAAGAGGCTCACTGAGATCATACACAAATGGTTCTTCATATACAATTGATTGTAATTGTTTGTTGTGCTCTACATTGTGCACTTGCCCTAACTAGCAAATTCAGCACCATACTCTCCTCATTCTACCTCTTGATTTGCTATAATTTAACATTGCTAACTATCAATTCAAGACCTTGCTCTCCTATTCCCAGAGTATTTATATAGTACATTCAATCAGATATAGTGTAGCCTTGGGTTTCAATCAGCACAACAAGATTCAGAAATGTGACATCTAAATTGCCTAGCTTCATTTCTAAATTGTCCCGGGCATCAAAAAGGATCCTAACATCCCAAATTTTATCATACAAACTACAACTACGAGCGAATTTCACCATATCAGTAAACCCTAACCCTAATCCCCAATTCATACCGAAGAAATTAACAGAAAAGAGAGAAACTTACAGCACGCCACCGATTCCATGCGTTCAAACCTTGCTCTCCTCCCATGCCTTCCCCTGTTGTTGCGCCCGGTGCAAGAACTGGTTCTTCATATACAATTGTTTGTTGTGCTCTACATTGTGCACTTGCCCTAACTAACAAATTCAGCACCATACTCTCCTCGTTCTACCTCTTGATTTGCTATAATTTAACATTGTTATCTATCAATTCAAGACATTGCTCTCCATCGCTATCAATTACAACCAATTGTATATAAAGAACTAGTTGTGTATGATCTCGGTGAACCTCTTGTAGCCACCCAAATCTGTGCCAGCCTTGTACATTTGTGCCATGGACAGCATTGACTCCAGAACTTCGTCATCATCTCTGCAGCTAGCATAACTAGAGTAACCGCCACCGTCGATTCCTCCTCCTGCTGCGCTACCAAACCCGTGAGGGTCTAAGCTGTCATTGTCGCCGCTATCGCAGCCACTGGCACCGCCACCCAGAGTCACCTCCACCATTGCATGCGAGCCGCGGGAGAAACAGTGAGAAGGAGTTAGGGTTAGAGGAGGCCCAACCCAGCCAAACCGGCGATCGAGCTGGACTTGTCCTAGTCTGGGTTCGCCCGTCGGCACCTAATAGGCAGGCCCGCTGGTCGGTTTCTATGTCAAAACTTCGTTTAAAGCGGATCAGCTTGATTTGTTGCCGCCTCCCAGACTTGATACTGAAATAAACAAAAGCGTAAAGTAGTGCCAATACATTATCCTAGCTACAATTATATGATACCAACTAGCAAAGGGCCGTGTGATTGCAGCGGAGGAAATAAATCACATGTCCATGTGTTGTAGGTCAAGTTGAAACAAAAAGTGCCACGAGAAAGACTATAAAGATAAAATACTGAAGATTTAAGTTGGTGAAAATCTTGTTACAAAAAAAGAGTTGAATGGAAATCTCGATAAGTAGACTATTACCTTTTCTCATAGCTAGTAAAGAGAATGCAATGCGTACTTATTCCTGCTTGTACTATGGGTTTTACTTCTTCGTTACATCTCCTTGCAAATGTCTGCATCGTGCGATAGATACTTTTCACTGTCGAACTTCTCATCTGAAGCGTCAATTCCACATCAAAATTATTGCCCTGATTGTTTCCAAGATTTGATTTATGAATTCATAGTCTGTGACCGATTTTTTATTTTCCAGGCTCATCCGGATCGAGTCCCTCATGTATGGCTGTCTGTAATTATCCTCTACCACGATTGATGTAGTATGGTGAGTGAGCTCCGCCGACCGGCATCGTCTCGTTCAGCTACCCCGCTGCTTTGCTTTGCATGTCATCACTGGCAAACATGTCCAGCTCTTTGCTTGTCATCAACGTCAAGCCGCTGCTTGTCATCAAGATTTTATGTCTAGCTTTTGGCCGCTACACTGGCTGCTTCCATATTCTCTCAAGGCAACGTTTATTATGCTAATCCCGTATCGCCGCTACACTGGCTGCTTTCATATTCTCTCAAGGCAACGTTTATTATGCTAATCTCGTATCCCCAGCACCTAGCTAGCCGCCAGCTATATAGGCTAGTCCTGTTTCATGCGCTTTCTCTATCTGTTTGTTGATTCTGAAGAAAGCTGGTTGGCGTTTCGAGACAACGAGAGAGCATATGAATTGGTGAGAATTAGTTTAAATTGGCGGTGAGACTATTCAAATAAAAATATCCACGCATCATCACATCAATATGCTCTCCTGAGTCCATGTTGGCTCCTCGAGGCATCTTTTTGGTGGCTTCGCGAGAACTGGAAACATGACTTGCGGCGAGGCCGAGCAAGGTACAAAAACACATAAAGATCAGCGCTGGCTCCTAATTAAGCTGGGCGGCCCATACCTAGCACACAAAGTATGAAGGCCCACATGAGCGATCGATAGGTGGAATCAGACGATTGATTGATGACCAAACGTAGGAAACGAATCGTAAGATTAGTACCACCATTAGTACCACATTGGATATAGAAAATAAATTAGACGTGTTGAAGAAAAAAAACTAAAAGTTTAAATTCTCGGGAAGAACCGCATTGTGACGGTGAACTCACGGAGTCAATCCGTGCTTTATCTTTACCTAATAATAAAAAAAATTGGGTTTCTGTCGTACGTCACGGAATTTGCCCATAGTGTTCACATAATTTACCCACCTATGCCCCCGGTAAGTGGAAAAAACGGTTCTTTTAGTCGGCCATTGCTTTTGGTTCAATAGGTTCTGATTCCCTAAAATACGTCAAGGGCTTGGTCAGCCCGGCTGGCTGGACTCTCCCTCTTCCACCTAGAAGACCTAGGTTCGATCCCCCCATCTCCCCTTCTCTATTATTACTTCCCTTTTGCTCCCCCTTCTCTAGACAGATGCCCGATTGGACCGGCCTAGAGCAGCCTTTAGCACTTATTTTTCTTACTTGTTTTTATATACGTTCTGTATTTTTTTCTTTTGGCTTTATTTCGAAATACTATGAATATTTTAATCATAAAAATCACTTATATGCAGACTTTGAAAGAATGTTAATCAAGCACTAAAGAAATTTCAAACATGTATAGAAAGAATGTTTCCATTATATACAAAAAAGTACAGTTCGTATAGAAAAATAGCAATATAATTTTTCATTCTTTAATAAATGTTAATCATATATTAAAAAAGTGTCAAATGTGCATACAAAAAATGTTTTTGATGTATAAGGAAAATGTACAGAAACATATATAATGTGGTATGGAACAAAGTAGACATAAAAAATATAAGTTTTCAAAAATAGTACATGTATTTGGACTATGTTAGCGTGTATATAAAAATATTCCTGATGTATACAAAAATGTAATATGTATAAAAAGTAGACATAAAAATAAATATGTTTTAAAAATGTTGACCATGAAATTGGAAAGTATTAAATGTGTATATATATAATGTTTCTGATGTATAAAAATGTACAATGTTGCTGATACAAGCTTTACGTAAACCAATGGCTTGACTTTAATTTTCATATTGTTTTAAAAAATCATTTTTAAGAATATCAATGTTGATATGCAACCTTGAACATTTGGTATGCATGTCCTTACAAATTGATTGTTTTTATGGAGTTGTCTAATATGTTTGCAACCAAATTAAGATTTGACTTGGATTACAAAAAAGCACATATATAAAGGAGGCAAAACAATGCTCTTATGCAAATGCTATCATTAAATAATAAAATATACTTTGCTATTTTCATTGTAATGCAAATATTTGTTGGGCACCAGCGAGGAGGAGCGACA
Source organism: Aegilops longissima (assembly GCA_021605205.1). Lineage (NCBI taxonomy): Eukaryota > Viridiplantae > Streptophyta > Magnoliopsida > Poales > Poaceae > Aegilops > Aegilops longissima. Next base: position 32,081 of record JAHIAM010002785.1, read on the forward strand.
ACAAATGCGTAAAGATATACCTGCAACTAGATATATATTTATATTGTCTAAATTTAAAACACCTTGAATACACTTCAAAAATCATCACGTCTTTATGTTTTTGCAACATCACTTATCATGTTGTTTTTCATGTGGCATCGTGCACAATTTCAAGAGATTTGCTGATGTATCGAGAGTGTATGAGAGGTAACTTTTTCTCCGTTGCAGCACGGGCATGTTTACTAGTTATTAAAATTAGGAAAGAAGGCATCTCTACCTCTAGCACAAATGCCGTGCGTTGCAGCAGGAAAAAATGTTCTTATAAACCATGGCTGGTCGAATTAGAGGAACTATGTCACAGGATAAGTTGCTTATGATCAAAAAATATGTATAATTTGAGGATCACGAGTTCATGACATGGAGCTTAGGACATGGGTGCGATTCAGAGTAAATTGATCTGCTGACAACATTTTCTTTTTGTAAAACTTTTGATCTATTCATAACATCATGGCAACATAAAGAACATCAAAAATAATAAAATGTAGTAAGTAATAACAATTACTTCGAGCATTTCAATGGAAAATAAATTTTTTGCAAATTTAGTTCTAATATTAATTCCCATGACAACGTCTGGGAAAGAAATCTAGTTCCTATGAACAAAGATAGAACTTGGGGTACGATTCAAGTAAATTGATCCGATTGACAATATTTTCTTATGGAAAAAGTTCTGTTTTATTCATAGCATCATTATGATAATATAAAGCACATTAAAAGTAATTAAATTTAATGAGTATTCAAAACTACATCATATGTTTCAACGGAAAATAAAATTAACACAAATTTAGTAAGGAATATTAATGCCGATGTAGCGTCCTCCTCTATCATGCATTATAAACCATTGTGCAACATCCTCTCAATCATTGTGCAATGTCTTCGTTTCATTATTTTGATGTTACTTGTGTGCCCAATACCAATGGATGGTACTTTCTTTCTACCTTGCATGTATGTGAAGCCCCATAATTACCCCACAATTCTGGGAATTATTTCCTACAATCGACGATGCATCTTTTTTAGATGCATGGCAGCAGGGACAGCCCATAGGCGAACAACAAGGCGACATACAGGCCCCTTTGGGAGGTAGGGGCCCGGCCGAGTAGTAAGTACAGTTCAGAAAAATAAGAGGAAAAACAAGGCCCAAGCCCACCACGTAGCTAGTAATCGGGGACCAAAATAATCGATGGGTTCGCTCTTCTGCTGCGGCATTCATCGACCTCCTCGGCTCTAGTCTCCTCGCCTCCTCGGCTCCTCCCCAAATTTCTCCAAACCCTAGAGAACAACGCATACTGCTCCGTGGACTTCCAAATTTGGCGCTGCTCCTTGCATCCATTAGTGGAGATCAGCAGTGTTATTCCTTCCCAATCATCTCTCTTTGCATCCTCACAATTCCCCATCAAGTAGGCGTTTGAGGATCATCATATCGGAGATGGTACGTCTACCTCCTTCCCTAATCAAGTATTCTTTTGATTTGCTATTAAATAGCCCGGTGCTCCGCCTCTGATTGCTCCATCTGACATCTCCAATTCTTCTCTTCCTAGTTCTCACTCTTCTGTTGGCATGTTCTTCAAAGCTTCATTCGATCCAGGGATGAGAAGGGGGGGGGGGACACGGAATGAGTGTTGCAGCCTTGTAGATCTAGGATGCTACATCAACAATTCGACATCAAGCCATATGCTGATATTCAGGTGCTTTTGTTCCATGTATTGACTGTTTTTCTCCAATTTTTTGGTGACATATCTTATCGAAAATGTTTATCAGTGACAAAAGGAAGTGAAAAACATAGAGATGAGTAGTAGAACCCAGAAAGGTTTGATTGACATTTTTTTTAGAACAGGTAGTTCTACCAGAATCATTTGTGCCATTGCGTGTTACGGTGGTTCGTTTATTAGAGACATAGACTCTTGTCCAAATATATTAATAGCTTATCGAATTTTATTTACTGCACCAGTCAGTCATTGTAGCATAAGCTTAGCACAGTTTCTCAAAAGTTCAAGTTATTGGGAAACTATTTGAAATCATCAATGTCACGGGGAAAGGTTGAATGGTCTTGCTACATTATACATTGAGAAAGAAAAGTTGGATGAAATAAATATTGAAGTGGTTATTGATGACTTTTCTTCCGAAGTGTTAGGAGAAACAACAAGATCGATCATCATATTGAAGCTTTGGAGACATTTTCTTTGGGTGAAGACATCGATTGATGAACAGATTGGAGAGAATAGAAACTGATGTAAGTTCTCATGCATTAACATTATATCAAATGATAACACAAAGCTTCAAGTTGCTATCAGGTTTGACAAGGTTTTCACACTTAGAAGAGCAAGATGATGGTCTCTTTGTGCCACTTACAAGAGCAATCTTTTGTAGAATTATATTGTTTCCATACTATTATGATATAGTAGTTCTATGGACCGTTACAAATAAATAATTTGTGGCATGTGCTTTTTAGTTCAAAGACCATCAATCTATGTTATCTACTAAATTGCTTTCGAAATACAATATATTCTAAATTTTTGTTTGTCCACAAGGGCCCCATTTTGTCGTCTCGCCCCAGGGCCCCGAATATGTATGGACCGGCCCTGATGGCAAGCCCCCATGGTTGCGATGGTCAAGACTCGAGACTGCACTTGGTAATTCTACAGAAATATGGCAATGGAAAAGAAAGATAAAGGTACCTGTCCACGTAATTGAAGCTTGGTAGTGGTCATGGCATGCTGGTTCAATTAGCTTGGAGCAATCAGTCAAGATCACAACAACGATGATTTGGATACATGCATGGGCTGTAAGCTACATCGCTGACACTTTCGGTCCTTCACCTCCGCCGCTTTTTTATCGATAAATTTTGCTGCTCTACTCCTGCTGCTATTGTATCGCTACATGAAATTTAATTGAAAAGCGAAATCTGCGTCCCACTGCAACCACAAAGCTGAGCACGAATTCTTTGTGATGTGATTGAGACCCATTCTCCAGTTTGTTTAAGCTGCGTCACACTGCATAGAAGAACTTCGGCAAGGATGGTCCTTATCGTGCTTCAGGCGAGCTGCAGACGGGGAGTTGAGCGGAGAAGTGCAAGGCGCTCTTGTAGAATCTTGGCTCGGTATCTTGACTCGACATTTGCTTCTGAGGCCGAGTACAAACGCCATGCTTGAGCGATTCTCTTTGGAGAATCGCGGCGTACAAGGCCAATGCTAGCTAGCCAATGCTAGCACCTTGATTAGAACATATAAGTTGAGCGGATCGATTTACTAGTGGCGCCCCGATTCAATCATACACTAATCATGCACGCAAATGTTATGCGATCAAGATCGAGGACTCACGGGAAGATATCACAACACAACTCTAAAACATAAATAAGTCATACAAGCATCATAATACAAGCCGGGGCCTTGAGGGCTCGAATACAAGTGCTTTCGATCATAGGCAAGTCGTAAGCAACAATATCTGAATACATACATAAGTTAAATAAGTTTGCCTTAAGAAGGCTAGCACAAGCGGGATACAATCGAAAGAAGCGCGAGCCTCTGCACAGGATCCTCCTAACTACTCATGGTGGTCGTCGGCCGGGCTGCACGTAGTAATGGCGCCTCCAGTTAGTAGTAAATCATCGACATGGTGGCGTCGCTCTGGGCTCCATCGTCATGCGTCGCTGACAATCAGTAGAGATAGGGAAAGGGGAACAAGGCAAAGTGAGTACTCATCCAAAGTACTTCATAGCAAGGAGCTACACTACATATGCATGGATATATGTGTAAAGGGCCATATCAGTGGGTGAAGCTGCGAGAATGCGAGAATAAGAGGGATAGCTAATCACAGCCGAAGACTACAACTGGCGACCTCAGCATGCAGCATGTAGAAGAGAGTAGGCTGAAGTCCTCAAGTAGCATCGCATAGCATAATCCTACCGCGATCCCTCCTCGTAACCACGAGAGAGCGACCACGGGTTATGTCGCACTTGGAAGGGTGTGTTTATTAAGTATCCGGTTCTAGTTGTCATAAGGTCAAGGTACAACTCCAAGTCGTCCCATTCACGAAGATCACGGCTATTGAATAGATTAACTTCCCTGCGGTGCACCACATAACCCAACACGCTTGATCCCATTTGGCGGACACACTTTTTACGGGTCATGCCCGGCGCGGAAGATCAACGTCGTCGCAGCCCACCTAGGCATAGAGAGGTGACGCCGGTCTAAACCTAAGCGCCGAAGTGCAGGCCCATCGCGCACTTTTGCATGTTCCGTCTGCGGCAGCAGAGACCTAGCCTAGTGGCGTTCGGTCAATCCGGTAGCGCCCGCTCGGTCGTGACGTCACGAAATGCTTGGTGATACCGGCGGCGGGATACCCATAACTACTCCCGTAGATGGTTAGTGCGTATAGACCAAATGGCGGACTCGGATCAAATACCAGATCTCGTTAAGCGTGTTAAGTATCCGCCCGACACAGGCCGAGCCCACCTCTCACCCGAGTAGTCTCAACCTGCCATGTCGCTCGCCTCAAAGATCCACTCGCGGGTGCTCCACAAGCCGACCGACTTTAGTCACCACAAGTATCATGTATAAGTATATAGTATATACCCATGATCACCTCCCGTGATCACGGCCCGATAGTATAGCACAATAGATGGACAAGAATGTAGGGCCACAGATGGAAATACTAGCATCCTATACTAAGCATGTAGGATTGCAGGTAAAGGTAACAATAGTAGTAGCAAGGACAGGCTATGCATCAGGATAGGTATAACGGAAGCGATAACATGCTACACTACTCTAATGCAAGCAGGTATAGAGTAGAATAGGCGATATCTGGTGAGCAAGGAGGCTTTCACTGGTTGCTCACGGCAAGAGAGAGGTGTTCGTCAACTCCGTAGTCAGGGCCCAGGCGTCGTTCTCGTAGTCTACCAGAGAGAGAAGAGGAAGAAACAATGAATACCATGCAAACAGATGCATATCGATGCATGACATGACAAGTAACTATGCTAGGGGTGCCTAACTAACGGTATGAGGTCATCTGGGTGAAAGAAGCATCAAGGAAAGTATTCGGTGTTTCGCGTTCGAGGCGGAAGGCCGGAGGAAAGTTGGAGTTCGATAGGGTTAGGGGTGTGGCGGATGAGCGGGTTGCTTATCCGGAATCGTCTCGTCGTTCTAAGCAACTTTCATGTTGAAAATATTTTAATCCGAGTTACGGATTAAAAGATATGATTTTCTAAAGATTTTATTAATTTCTGGAATTTAATTAATTATTTACATTAATCCGAAAAACAGATTAATGACATCACATGATGCCATCTTGACATCGGCGATCAACAGAGTTGACTTGGTCAACTTGACCGATGGGTCGTGGGACCCACTCATCTGTTTATTTAGATTTAATAAGGGTTTAGGCTAATTTAATTACTATTTAATTAACCTAACTAGTTAATTAAATTAATTAAACAGATTAATTAACTTAATTAATTCATTAGATAATTAATTAATTAATAATTAATTTTATTAAATCATTTTATTTTATTTATTATTTTTATTTTAATTCTTTTTTAACGTTTTGTGGTGTGGGGCCCTATCATGTCAAAGACGAGAGCCTTAGCGAGTCAGTAGCTAGTGGCGTCGATCTGGCCCTTGCAGTGATATGAAGCGAGGATGGGGCGTACAGGCACACGAGAGACAGAAAGCGGCAACAGCCGGCCGAACCCTGACAATGAGGCGAGTGGCAAGGCACTTGGCGACGAGGGAGGATGTATTGGCCAGTGGCCATGATCGCGAGGCCAACAGCAGCGAGGCCACGACTCGTGGTCAGCCGGGCCGATGCCGGAACGAGGGCGACCGAGGCGCCACAACACGCGCGAGCGTAAGCCAGCGTGGCAATCAAAATGCGGCCGGGCGCCTCGGCAAGGCGTAAGCGGCAATGATAGCGAGGCGGGGGCGTGGCAGGCGTGGCGCTGAGCCGGCTGGCGCGGCCGTCGAAGCGTGGCGACCATGGGAGCCTTGCTGAGTCTCGGTGTGGCAGAAAGGAGAAAGGGGAGAGGAGGGAGCTCACGTCGGGGGTAGAAGAGGCGTGGGCTCGGGGAAGGTCGGGAGACGACGGGATAGCGTGCGTGAAGGCAATCCGGGGGAGGCGGACGATCCGGTGAGGGGGGAGCTCCGGCGGCGTCGGCGTCGGCGACCTCCTCCTCGATCGATCAATCGAGGAGAGGAAGGAGAGATATTTGGGGGCGGGTCGTGGGGTGTCGGTGGAGTGGGGTGGATAAGGAGGGGCCGCTAGGGTTCGTGCGCCTGAGGGGGCTATAGGCGCCAGCTGGCAGCTGGTTGTGACCGAGGCCGGTGGGCTGTGTGCCAGATGGGGGGTTCTTTCTTTTTATTTTTGGTTCATTTTCTTTTCTTATCTCTTTCTTTTTGTTTAAATCATTTTAAACCATTTAGCCATTTATAAATAGGTGTTTGTTGCACCATAATTATCCTTGTAATATTTGGCAACCACCGAACATTTTGTTTCAAATTTTGAAAACTTTTGCCGTTTGACATTTGTTTGAATTTGAAATTGGCCTGGTTTGAATAACGGACGTTGCTATGTGATGTCGAGGATGGCGTGGCATGATTAGCGAGTTATTTACTATAGCAAGATTATCCGGCGTGACAAATCTCCCCACTACAAAGAAATCTCGTCCGAGATTTAGGAGGTAGAAAGAAGCAGTCGCGAGGTATTCATCACGAAGGCGATCCTCGCGTTCCCGGTAACCGTCTTGAGTGATTCGACCACTTGGACCTTGAGGAACTTGTATCGCCCGGCGTGTGCGGCGTTCGCTTAGTCGAGAATGCGGACGGATGCTCTTTATAGGAGAGGTCCTGCTGCAATTCGAGCACTTCATGATCCTTTGCTGGATTGGGTCCTTGAAGCGGCGGAATTTGGGACACGTGGAACACATCGTGAACACGAGAAAGGTTTAACGAGCTCAAGTTGATATGCCACTTTTCACGCCTTTCGAATAATGAATGGGCCAATATAGCGAGGAGCTAGCTTTCCCTTGATCGAGCGGTGTGCACCCTTCATTGGTGTAACTCGAAGATAGGCCTTTTCGCCAGGTTGGTAGACCATGTCTTTATGATGGTCATAATTACTCTTTTAGCGTGGTGAGCGGTCTTGAGATTCTCGCGAATAATGCGGACTTGTTCTTGACATGTTGGATAATATCCGGACGAAGAGTGGGCGTTCCCGATTTCGACCAGTTCGGAGGGGTTGACACTTTCGTCCATATAACACTTGAAGGGGCCATCTTGAGACTAGCTTGATAGCTATTGTTATAAGAGAACTCATCATACGGAAGAGATTCCTCCCATTTCTTGCGAAGGAAATAACACAAGCTCGAAGCATGTCTTGAGAACTTGGTTACGCTCAACTTGCCCTTGTGTTGAGGATGAAGCGATCTTGAAGATAAGTGAGTCCCCATAGCTTCTTGAAACTTGCGGAATCTTGAAGTGAATAAGCTGCCCACGGTCAAGGCCGATAACCGTGGAATACTGCTGAAGTGAAACAATTACGGAGATGTAGAGATTTGCAAGCTGACTAGCGATGATCGTTTCTTTGACCGCCGGAAAATGTGCAAGTTTAGAAAGCGGTCGATGGCGACAAGAATAGCATCATTACCTTTCTGCGATTTGGGAAATCGGTGTGAAGTCCATTTCAACATGGTCCCATTTCCAGGGAATAGAGATAGGTTGCGAGTTCCGGCAGGCCTTTGATGTTACTGCTTTGATCACGGACAAGCGTCACATTGACAACATAACGGCGATGTCTTGCTTCATGTTAGACCACGAGAATCTTTGACAAATGTCTGGTACATCTTTGTACTACCGGGATGGATACATAGAGGCGTATCATGAGCTTCTTTCGTAACTTTTCGAGTCATATTCAGGTTTTCTCCTTACACGACACCACTAGGCGGCCTTTGAAGTATAAAGGCGCCATCATGACAATAGTGAAGAATGAGGGCTTTCCTTCTTTGAGGTCGGCGCTTAATCTTGTGGGCTTGAGTCATATCCCTGTATTGTCTTGATGGAGCTCACGAGATCGGAGTTAAACTTGACCGGGGTATAGAGGAACCTGGGTAACAACCGGAGATTCATCTTGCGAAACTCGGGAGGAGGAACAAGTGCACTGGAGGAACAATATGGAGGTTCAGCTTTGAAATTCTTCAACAAGTGAAATTTGAACCTTGTGAATCTGGAAGTGGTTGCGATAAGACTTGCGGCAAGGAATCAGCCATTACATTAGCCTTGCACAGTGTATAAAATACCAAGTCAAAGTCGCAACAATCTCCATCCATCTCTGGCAGCGGAGGTTCAGTGCAGCTGAGTAAGCAGCAGATCTGCGAGACTTTGGTGGTCGGTGAAGATCTACATAGCGATTACCGAGAAAGTAATGTCGCCCTTTGTTTTAGTGCATGGATAACAGACGAGCAAGCTCGAGGTCGTGAACTGGGTAGTTCTCTTCGTGAGGCGCCAATTGTCGAGAGGCATAGGCAATCACTTTGCACTCCTGCATTAGGACCAGACCTAATCCTTGACGGGAAGCGTCGCGATAAATGACGAAGTCCTTCTTAGTATGTGGAGTTAATCTTGGGCGAAGTCAACTTGTCTTTGAGTGCTGGAAGCTTTCACGACATTTATGCATCCATTGGAACTTGCGCCCTTATGCAATAGTAGTTAGTCGAGGCACTGGCAATCTTGGAGAAGTTCTCGGCGAATCGGCGGCAATAGGTGGCGAGACCAGAAAACTTTGACTTGTTGACATTCTTGAGTCAATCAAGAATAGCTTGAACTTCGTTCGGGGTTGCGGCAATACCATCCTTAGAGATGACATGCCCGAGGATAGGTCACTTGAGAGCGAATTCACATTTGGAGAACTTGGCGTATGGCGATGCTCTCGTAGCTTTTCGGCACAAAGACGAAGATGTTGACATGCTCTTCTTCATTCTTGGAAAATACCGGATATCATCCGGATAAACCTAGCGAACTTGTCGAGGTAATCCATGAATATATAGTTCATCGAGGCGAGAGAGGTGGTCTGGAGCATTGGTTAAGCCGAAAGACATGACGGTGTACTCGTATGAACCATAACGAGTCACAAAGGTGGTCTTTGGGATATCCTCTTCACGAACCGGATCTGGTGGTAACCCAACCTCAAGTCGAGTTTAGAAAACAAGCGATGAACCAGCCGGTTGATCATAAAGATCATTGATCAGGGAAGAGGATACTTATTCTGAATGATAGCTTGGTTTATGGGACGGTAGTCTTGGACCAATCGGTTTATCCATCCTTCTTCTTGACAAAGAAGGTGCTCCCCAAGGAGAGCAACTTGGGCGAATGAAACCACTTGAAGAGATTT